>NW_012192966.1:427574-466303 GCF_000504015.1 Erythranthe guttata
AGAGACCGAAACTATTACGGAATACGCCATCCCTAAAGATCTCGGGGGAAAAATCTAGACGCTGTTTGTCGACTGGAAAATCTCTATTTGCGTTCGCTAAATGCAAAGGAGAAATTTATTGTGAGGTTTGGGAAATGAAATCGGAAACTGGAGAGTGGACAAAGATGTACGAGATTGACTTGTTTGCTCACAAGAGCAAATTGGAAGAATTGTACGGTGGGAAGGGTATAGGCTCCGAAAGATTCGTACCAATGGGCTGGTTAAAATACCATGAGGTGGTGATCTTTCGTTTTACCTATCCGGCTCGGTTTCACATTGCTTACAATGTTCGTACGCATGAAATCGATTGGTTTGAGTTGGCTTCTGATGATATGCATGAGTTTAAATTCCATACAAATAGCTTGGTAGGGTTGGTTTCACTATAAGTCCGTCATGTAGGTGGATTTTCAAGAATTTCAATTTTCAAACGATCAATGAATTGTGCGTTTTGCTCTGATTTACATTATTCGTTTTCGCATTTTGGTTTGTCTGGTGAATTTGTTTCTAATTGCTCTGTTTTATGTCTTTATCAGTATTGTTTGTAATTCATTATGTAGTATTTCTATTTGTATTAACTTATCAATCGTGGTAATTGTTATTATATACCAGTGAGAATATCATACTAAGTTGTCATGGCTCTAATTAATGATGTATAATTGTTTATGTCTATTTTGATGTTTCCATGAAATGTGGAATCATCACATAACATGGCATTTTTCTAATATTATATTTTCTATAAGATATATTGGGAAATTCTTTTTGAGATATATTGGGAAATTCTTTTTGAGATACTAAATCTGCACTGTTATTCTTGAACATATATATATTAATCTTTTCTTGAATTTTGTGGCTTAATATTTGTAAACAGCCAATTTCAATTTCATTATTTTTATGTGATTTATTAATCAAAGAATGTGTTCTGATTGTTGAACTTTTTTTTTTTTTCTTTTCTTTTCTTTTTTTTCCTCTTTCTTTGCATATGTTACAGATATGCATCATATTTGATTTTGTTCACTTTTTATACATATGCGTGAATTCATGATTTTTTTCTATGGATGTGCAAAATTTGATCCAAACTAAAAAGTATTCGAACAAATAAGTGTACATCTTTAATACATAAGCTGAAATGGAACAACTGTATGGGGATCTTGATATGTATTGGCGTCAGAGAAGTCGGGGCCAGTGGATAAGACACAGAGACCGCAATACCAAATATTTTCACCAGAAAGCCACTGAGAAGTCGGGGCCAGTGTATAAGACACAGAGACCGCAATACCAAGTATTTTCACCAGAAAGCCACTGTTAGGAAACGTCGACCGCAATACCAAGTATTTTCACCAGAAAGCCACTGTTAGGAAACGTCGTAGCTGGGTCCACAAAATTAAAGATGAGTCTGGAGGTTGCATGATAGGCTAGAGGAGATAAAATGGGTGATAGCTCGTTATTATGTCGATTTATTCAGCTCGAATTATCCATCTGAAAGAGCGATTGATCAGGTTCTACGGATATCCGATGAGGATTCTCATATGCTTTCTCTCCGATTTTCAGCCGATGAGGTAACCCGAGCCATTTCCCAAATGCCCCCATTGAAAGCCCCTAGCCCTGATGGACTCCCAATTTTATTTTGTACGAAATATTGGAACATTATTGGTTCTTCTGTGCTAGACTGTGTTCTCAATTTTCTTAATCATAGGACCCTCCCTCTTAGCTTTAACTCCACCTTTCTTGTTTTAGTCTCAAAAGTAAATAAACATGAGAATATGACTCAATACAGGCCGATTAGTCTGTGTAACGTCATCTATAAATTCGGGTCTATATATCAATAGCCAATCGTATTAAAACAGTGTTGAGTAAAATCATATCATATCCCCGACCCAAACGGCATTTGTAACCCACCGGCTTATAACCCAATAATGTTCTGGTTGCCTACGAAATCAATCATCACATTAAGACTAACTCCAGGAAACGGTCTAAGTATATGCCATTAAAATTAGTTGTTAGTAAAGCATATGACCGAATTTAGTGGTCTTATGTCAGAAAGATTTTAATGTGCATTGCTTTCTTGCCTTGGTCTCGTTGATTTGATTATGCTAAGTGTTTCATCTTTATCTTATTTCTTTTTGTTTAACGGCTCATAGAGTGGTTCCTTAAAGCCTTCTCGGGGATTGCGCCAAGGAGACTCTTTGTCACTGTAATTGTTTATTTTATGCACCGAGGGACTAATTGCTATGCTAAGACGGGCGACAAAAAGGGGGGATCTCACTGGGTTTCGGATTGCCCCCACTGCTCCAATTGTTTCAAGCTTGTGCTTCGCGGAGGACACCGTTATATTTAGCCAAGCTACACCTTCGAACGCCCATACCATTAAGCAGATTCTCACTATGTAGAAGCTTCGGGACAATTGATCAACCTCGAGAAGTCTACTATGACATTTTGCCAATCTACGAGTCTAGAGGAGAAAGCGGAGATCCTATCCATTTTGGGATTCCAATTGGTCGAAAAACTTGACAAATACCAGGGCTTGCTGGCGGCGATGGGAAAGTCGAGGAAATGAATACTTAGTTACTTACGGGACCGAGTGTGGAGTAGAATTAAGGAATGGAATGCTAACCTACTATCGAAGGCTGGAAATGAAGTGTTAATTAAGTTAGTCCTTCAATTGGTTCCCACATATGTAATGTCATGTTTTATCCTTCCTAGCGGACTAACTCAAGAGATTGAGGCTGCCATTCATCATTTTTGGTGGGGTAACGGGGTAGGCCAAGCCATGGCCTGGATGAAATGGAATAACTTATGCCGGTCGAAGGAGGACAGAGAACATGGAGCTCAGAGACCTTTATTCTTTTAACTTGGCACTGCTGGCCAAACAGGTGTGGAGACTTATCAAATCCCTAGATTCACTCTTGTCAAGAATTCTTAAGGCTCGTTATTTCCCTGGTGGTGATGTGTGGGGATCTAACATTGGGAGCCGTCCTTCCGCTACATGGAGAAGTTTAGTTAAAGCTCGTCCCTTTTCTCCGAAAGGGGATCCACCAACGAATTGGAGATGGGGAAGGAACTTCCATTTGGTGCGACCCATGGCTAGTTGGTGAAGGACCGCCGTACATTCTTACCCCGAGACCTATAGATTCGGCCTTTCCCAATTCGGTAAGTGACCTTATTTTGTCGAAAACTGGTATGTGGAATTGGAATCTCTTACAGGAGTTCTTCTGGCCTTTTGATCGCGAACAAAATTTTGGTGTCCCAATCGGGGGACGGCTAGTGAATGACAATATTGTATGGGCTCTCTCCACATACGAAAACTTTATAGTTAAGTCGAGCTATCATTGATGCACGCCAATATTACCACTGGAGCGGACGGGGCTGGTGGAAGTGGCTCACACTATTGGAATGCGAAGCTAGGGCTTTTCTCGATGTTCTTATTATGGCTCGGTCAATGGGATGGAACTCGATTCAAGTGGAAGGGGAATGTCTTCAAGCGGTCAATGCTCTCAACAATAAAGATACTCACTGTGTACTTATGGTGCTATTTTGGAAAATTGCATCTCCATTTCTTTGTCTTTTGATGCATCTTTACTTTCTTTTGTTAAGAGACAAGATAATTCCCTTGCTCACTCTTTAGCCTCTTTCATGATTGTTGACACTTTGGAGGGACCTTTACTCCCTTCCCATTTAGTCATGGGTGCCTAATCTAAGTGATCGTATTTATCTTAAAAAAAAGTATAAACTACGCAATTTCTTACGGCTTCTTGAGAAATGTTTGTCACTTCATCGATATCAATACACTCAAGAGAGGAAGATGGGCTTGAACTGTAAAAATGAATTGAGTCAAAAAATAGATTAAGTCAAAAAAATTAATGTAGAAAGAGAGGGTTAAAATGTAAGAAGAGGAAGAGAATAAGGCATTGGAAGATGAGAAAATAAAAATAATTATAAAATAATAACAAGAAAATATTTTTTTATAACCCTATTGCAAAGTGGGCCTAGCCCCTGTTCGCCCTGGGCAGGGCGGCCCTACTCAAATGTATTCAACTAGGTCTTTCACACAAGATTCATCATAAAATAAGGTTAAATCTATTAAAAAAAATTATATATATATATATATATATATATATATATATATATATATATATATATATATATATATATATATATATATATATATATATATATATATATATATATATATATATATATATATATATATATATATATATATATATAATTTTTTTTATTCAAATGTAAAAAGACTATCTGAAAGATGGGTAAACGACAAATATGCCCATGACAAGGACACTTAATTAAAAGAGAGATATATACTTTTTTCTTGTAAATATATCCAGCTCATTCAAACTCATTTGCACATAAGAAAAAATATTTCATATATACCAAAATTACCCCAACTTCTTGAAACCCTAATTCAACCCCCTTTTCATAAATTACACCCCAATTTAGCTGAATTTCACCAATTAACCAATTTCTGACCGCCACCGACGGTGATCCCTGATCTCCGGCGCATAATTTTTTTTTTTTTTTTTTTTTTTGTGAAAACCTTTTTTTTTATTCTGGCAGACCAGCCGTTGTTGACCGCATGTCTCATGCATTAACTTTTTTTTCTTTCAAAAAAATATTTTCATTAATACTATTGTCTTGGCCTGCAATATTTCAGGCAGTAATATTGCAGTAAAAGAAAGTAGCATTATTGTCAAAGTCAGTAATATTACTGTGTCAATATTAATATTACTATCCTAACTGCAATATTCATCACTATTGAGACAGTAATATTGTTGTTAACATAGTAATATTAATGTGTTAATTAATTTTATCCTCTTGATCTGCAATATTGCTGTCTCCAGTGGATAAGACACAGAGACCGCAATACCAAGTATTTTCACCGGAAAGCCACTGTTAGGAAACGTCGACCGCAATACCAAGCATTTTCACCAGAAAGCCACTGTTAGGAAACGTCGTAACTGGGTCCACAAAATTAGAGATGAGTTTGGAGGTTGGCATGATAGGCTAGAGGAGATAAAAGGGGTTCACCAACAAATATTATTTTCATGCAATCGGTTGTCGAAGCAATGCAAGTGAAATAAACTATTTTACATAAATAACAGTATAACATAGAAGACATGAGAGTGATTATCGTTACCATTAAAACTTCTAGCATTTTTCATTGGCGATACACTTAAAGTTTAATTTTAACTAACAATTCAATTCAAATTAATTAAATAATATTAAAAAAAGGAAATAAGAAAAATATATTAAAAAATGTATGTAGGTAAAATATAATTACTGAAAAATTCATAATTATCTTATTTCTCATACAAGATAGGAAAACTAGTTTCCAATCTTATTTATGTTCTCATTCTTCTCTTTCAAAAGTAATTTACTACAAATAAAGATAGTATAGATTATATTTAATTCAATTTTAGTTCAAAACTAACTTTAGTAAGGACCTTCATAATATTTTAAAATCGGAGGGCTATATATGTAATTATACACAATCTTAGAAAATAACAATGTGATCTACTCAATATTTGGTCAGGGTTAAATAAACTTTCAAAAAGTCAACGGTCAAATGAATTTATTGGTTGCTACTATAAAATATATAGGGGAATATTGATAATTTCCTAAAGTAGAGAGCGTTTTGATATAATAATACATAATCTCTAGAAAAATATGTGTAATTTATACATTATTTTTTTCGGATTCCACTCCCATACACCATTGTTGTACTGCCCGCGCCCCTTTCCTCTCTCATCTCCCTCTATATATATCTCTCATACCTTTGTCTCTCCACTCCTATACAAATAGCTAAAACATATTTCTAAAGAGTTATATATGGTATTAGATTTGAGAGAGAAGCTCTCGTTGGAGAAGCAGTGCACATGCTCATTTTAAAACTAGTGGCACGCAACTATTTTTAGTTATGTGTGTGAAATGTGCACGTGCTCCCCTTCTCCAACACGCGCTCCTCACTCTTTAACCACCACTCGCATTTCTGCGATGACAAATACCAATAAATGAGATTTTCCATCAGTAAATATGTTAATACTTATAATCTTGGTGTGTTGATGGATCATGGATTCATATGCTTTGTTCTAGATATGTTCTGCAGAAATTCGCTTGTTCTGTCAACCATAACAATGCATAGATAGCAAAATGAATCTTTCTGTCGTACATATATAATAATTTTAAATAAGTTTTTATTTATTGATTCTAAATTTCATTTGTAGAAAATGCACATGAGAAAATTAAATTTATAAAGAGGAACAAATCTTAGTAGTAAACATGTGATCATTTATTTTCAGTGTAGACTTTTGCTGTAATCCTCGATTGTATCTAAGTAATAAGGGGAAATGAACCCCATTTTTTTGCTATAATGTACTTTTGATTTATTTTTGGAACAATCAAATAGTTTTTCTTACATATTTATATTTTCTACTAGTTCAATATGTATATATATTCATTTTTGTTACATGAATGTTTATAGCACAAGTCAATTTATATGATGAAATATTTAAACGAATGTCTAGCAATTTTATGAGCAACGGGGGTTCTTTCTCTAACAACATGAAGAACGTTAAATACATGAATTATCGCTTTCCAAAACTACTGTAATCCATGATGATCTCGAGCAAACTCCGATACTATGTACTTATGATTGATATATCACTAAATGAGTGATTAACTAATCAAGCACAATCACCATTAATTGTTTATTATGGACAATTTGGAAATTAAGTAAATACCTTCAATTAGATTAAATCCAAGACCTCAAAATTATCGGACAAAACTTCAACCACTAGAATTTGTCAGTCTAATGTTTTAATAACTTCTACTAAAAGACAAAGGAAACTAATTTTATTACTTTAATGGATTTTTTATTTTCTAAACCACTCTTTTGGTTGATGATTAAAGACTAATCACTTTATAACCGAAGATAATATTATTTTCTTGATGTTGTAAGTACAAGAAAAATAAATTTTAACAACCTATGGCTAAAGTGTCTGTTGTGATATTTATATTTTACGGTTTACTTTTAAGGCAATATGTTTGTTAATGTCAGTTAAATGTATTTGACCATGCATATGCACAACTTGTAGATACTATCACATCCCACAAATGCATGTGCGTTAACATTTATCCTTAATTTATTATATAACACAAGGCGCACGACATGTTTTGTCATTCTTAATTACACACTAGAAGATGCAATGGCATGTTGTAAACTTGATTTGGAGTTTATCCCGTATAATGTGCGTTGTCTATTTTTATTTCTTAAGACAATGATTTCATAAAGTTGGCACCACTAGGCCATGCAACTTATCCATGTAACAATCTCGCAACCAACTCTTCGAAAACTATTTTGTTTTAGGGTCCTAGACGACAGAACATCCCAATGGGCTACGGTCGAATCAATTAGGTTTCGAGCTAACGTAAATTCTATTGAACTATTTATATTAACTGAAATCAAAATAAAAGAGTTTAGTTGTAGAAAAAAAAATCTAGAGTGGAAACGGAGTAAACATATACGATCATTGAATTGATATGCTCATAAGCTATTTCAAGATCTTGAGAATTGACCATTATGCTATAAAAAAATTGTAAATGAAAAAATCGTGCCATCAAATATGTCATTTGGTTATTTTTCCGTAAATGTTATTGAGGGACCAATGTATGTCCTTAATACCATCATACAATCTATCCACATGTACCCTTTTCGTCCTTTCCCTTGCAGGTTGGTCGTGTTTCCTCGTAATTCGAATCAGAAGCATGGAGTTAATTTTGACTTAATCTTGCTGAATGTTAAAGGTTTTGGAGCGATGCAAAAAATCAACCAAACCCTTAAATGTTGCATAGTTATTGGATCTATGCCCAAAATATAGTAATTAAAAAGTTCAAAGATTAAGTTATATGAATGTTTCTCTAAAAAATATTTACTAGATCCATATTTTTTAAGTCTCAGAAAGTGATGCTCGGAGGAATCCATCTTATCCATGTACCCATAGGAAGCTCCTACTTGATGAATTCGTAAATCTAGGGTTTCGATAACGACATGAAGCTAAGTTTATGATGATTAATGAAAGTTAAGCTAAATGATAAACTCTGCAAATGATATCTATCCTTATGAGGCATGCTTATAAAGGTCATCTTCTACTTTTCAAAGGTTAACTGGTGTTTTCTCTATTTTAGCCAAAATAAAACTACTATTGTCCAAACTCAATTTTTGGACTCGTGATTTTTCATGTTGTTTTAGTACAACCGTGAGTTTCAGTATTGATTTCTTGGTACCATTTGTAAAGAATATCCATCAGCATAAAACAAGATGGAAATTTGTAGACCAATGTCTGTAACTTTTGAAAGGTTTTATATGCCGACAATCAAGGACGATCGCGGAACAATGCGACCAACTTTAATGCTTTGCCGCGTCCGGAATGTATACATTTTAATGAAAGTGCTATAAAAATAATTTATCTCAAATTTTTTTTCAATACCAAGATTTCAATACAATAAATACCAAAGTATTATTACAACTTAAAAAATAATACTAAAACAATCTTGAATCCATATTAGGAAATTACATGCAATAATTATACCACGTAAAAATTTAACATAATATTAATACCACGGAGAATACTGAGGTGGTTTAAAGTGTACAAAATTATTGTAGTTGCTCCATACTTCTTTGAAAAGAAAATTATTAATTATATTAATTACAATCAATTCTCAAGACATCTTGTTTGACTGCCTAGTACAAAACTGTATTGCAGTTGTTCTGAATCCGTTCCATCTTTTTTCCTGCAAGAACAAGCATATTTGTTTTAGTTTCGACTCGCCGGTTCTGGCATTGTTGCAGTGTTCCAACGAGTCGCAAGAAACAATTTATTTTTATATAGGGAAAACGGAACAATCAAAGCCATTCAAAGCCATTCATGTGTCGTTCAGGGCACTCCGGTCGTTCAGGGCACTCCGGTCGTTCGTGATATTTCGACGAACCATGCAATGAAATTTATGCATGAAAATTGTAGTAAAAATTGAAGCGCAAGCCATATCAACGCATGAACTTAAATTTATGTTCACCAACAAATGTTCTTGTCATGCAATCGTTTGTCGAAGCAATGCATGTGAACTCGATTATTTTACAAAAATAATAGTATAACATAGAAGACGTGAGAGCGATTATAGTTACCATTCAAATTGCTAGCATTTTCCATTGGCAATACACTTCAAGTTTAATTTTAACTAACAATTGAATTCAAATTAATTAAATACTATTTTAAAAAGAATATATGGAAATATTATTAAAAAAATGTATGTAGGTAAAATATAATTATTGGAAAAAATCATAATTATCTTATTTCAGATACAAGATACAAAAACTATTTTCCAATCTTATTTATGTTTTCATTCTTCTCTTTTAAAATTAATTTACAACAAATAAAGATATTATATATTATATATAATTCAATTTATATTTAAAAACTAACTTTAGTCGGGAGCTTCATAATATTTTAAAATCGGAGGGCTATATATGTGATGAAATACAATCTTAGAAAATGACAATGTGATCTACTCAGTATTCGGTCAAGGTTAAATAAATTTTCAAAAAGTTAACGGTCAAATAAATTTATTGGTTGCTACTATAAAGTAAATAGGGAGATATCGATAAATTCCTACAGTAAAGAGCGTTTTGATATAATAATACATAATCTCTCGAAAAATATGGGTAATTTATACAATATTGTTTGGGGATTCCACTCCAATACACCATTGTTGTAATCCCCTCGCCCCTTTCCTCTCTCCTCTCCCTCTATATATCTCTCGCATATCCTTGTCTCTCCTCCACACCTATACAAATAGCTAAAACATATTTCTAAAGAGTTATATATGGTATTAGATTTGAGATAGAAGCTCTCGTTGGAGAAGCAGTGCACGTGCTCATTTTAAAACTAGTGGCACACAACTATTTTTAGTTATGTGTGTGAAATGTGCACGTGCGCCCCTTCTTCAACACGCGCTCATCACTCTTTAACCACCACTCGCATTTCTCGCGATGACAAAGACCAATAAATGAGATTTTCCTACGCTAAAATGAATAACAACTTTTTGTTTTATTTTTCTTCGAAATATTGTCGTTTTCTTAATCTAATGCATTAGTTAATATGTTAATACTTATAATCTTGGTGCGTTGGTGGATCATGAAATCATATGCTTTGTGGTAGATATATTTTGCAGAAATTCGCTTGTTCTGATAACCATAACAATGCATAGATAGCAAAACTGAATCTTTATGTCGTACATATATAATAATTTAAAATAAGTTTTTACTTATTTATTCTAAATTTCATTCGTAGAAAATGCACACGAGAAAATTAAATTTATAGAGAGGAATAAATCTTAATAGTAAACATGTGATCATTTATTTTATGTGTAGGTTTTTGTTGTAATCCTCGATTGAATCGAAGTAATAAGGGGAAATGAACCCCATTTTTGCTATAACGTACTTTTGATCTATTTTTGGAACAATCAAATAAGTTTTCTTACATAGTTATTTTTTCTACTAGTTCAATATATATATATATATATATATATATATATATATATATATATATATATATATATATATATATATATATTCATTTTTGTTACATGAATGTTTATAGCTCAAGTCACTTTATATTATGAAATACGTTGAGGAATGTCTAGCAATTTTATGAGCAACGCGTGTTCTTTCTCTAACAACATGCAGAACAAAGACATGAAGTATCGCGTTCCAAAACTACTCTAGTCCATGATGATCTCGAGAAAACTCCGATACTATGTAATTATGATTTATGTATCACTAAATAAGTGACTAACTAATCAAGCACAATCACCTTTAATTCTTTATTATGGACAATTTGGAAATTTAGTAAATACCTTCAATTAGATTAAACCCAAGACCTCAAAATTATCAGACAAAACTTCAACCACTAGAATTGTCAGTTTAATGTTTTAATAACTTCTACTAAAAGAAAAAGGAAACTAATTTTATTGCTTCACTAGATTTTACCAGTGAAAGTGAAACTTTAGAATCTTTTATTTTGTAAAATACTCTTTTGTTTGATGATTAAATACTAATCACTTTATAACCAAAGATAATATTGTTTTCTTGATGTTGTAAGTACAAGAAAAATAACTTTTAACAACCTATTTCTAAAGTGTGTGTTGTGATATTTATATTTTACGGCGTAATTTTAAGGAAATATGTTTGTTAATGTCATTTAAATGTATTTGACCATGCATATGCTAAACTTGCATATACTATCACATACCACAAATGCATGTGCGTTAACATTTATCCTTAATTTATTTCATAACACAAGGTGCACGACATGTTTTGTCATTTTTAATTACACACTAGAAGATGCAATGGCATGTTGTAAACTTGATTTGGAGTTTATCCCGTATAATATACGTTGTCTATTTTTATTTCTTAAGACAATAATTTAATAAAGTTGGCTCCACTAGGCCTTGCAACTTATCCACGTAACAATCTCGCAACCAACTCTTCAAAAACTAGTTTGCTTTACGGTGCTAGATGAGACTAAATCACAATGGGCTACGGTCGAATCAATTAGGTTTCAAGCTAACGTAAATTCTATTGAACTATTTCTATGAACTGAAATTAAAACAAAAGAGTTCAGTTGTAGAAAAAAAATATCTAGAGTGAAAACATACTAAACCTATACGATCATTGAATTGATATGCTCATAAGCTATTTCAAGATCATTAAAAATACTGTAACAGAAAAAATTGTGCCATCAAATATGTCATTTTGTTATTTTTCTGTAAATGTTATTGAGGGACCAATGTATGTCTTTAATTCCCTCACACAATCTATCCACATGTACCCTTTCGGCCTTTCCCTTGCAGGTTGGTTGTGTTTCTTCATAATTCGAATGAGAAACGTGGAATCAATTTTGTCTTAATCTCGCTGAATGTTGAAGGTTTTGGAGCCATGCAAAAAATCAACCAAACCCTGTAATTTTGCATAGTTATTGGATCTATGCACATATATAGTAATTTAAAAGTGCAACGATGATGTTATATGAATGTTCCTGCAAAATATATTTACTAGATCCATATTTCCTAAGTTTCTGAAAGTGAGGCTCGGAGGAATCCATCTTATCCGTGTACCCATACGAAGCTCCTACTTGATGAATTCAAAAATCTAGGGTTTCGAGAACAAGATGAAGCTAACTTTATGATGATTAGTGAAAGTTAAGCTAAATGATAGACTCTGCAAGTGATATTTATCCTTATGAGTTATGTTTATAAAGGCCATCTTCTACCTTTCTTACGTTAACTGGTGTTTTCTCTATTTTAGCCAAAATAAAACTACTATTGTCCAAACTCAATTTTTGGCATGGTGATTATTCATGTTGTTTTAGTACAACCATGAGTTTCAGTATTTATTTCATGCTACCATTTGTAAAGAATATCATATCATCGGCATAAAAAAATATGGAAATTTGTAGAACAATGTCTGTAACTTTTGAAAGGTTTCATATGACGACAATCAGGGACAATCAAGGAACAATGCGAGCAACTTTAATGCTTTGTCGCGTCCGGAACGTATACATTTCAATGAAAGTGCTAAAAAGATAATTTATCTCAAATTTGTTTTCAATACCAAGAATTCAATATAATATATATCAAAGTATTATTACAACTTAAAAAGTGAATATTAAAATAATCTTGAACCCATATTAGGAAATTACGTGCAATAATTGTACCAAGTAAAAATTTAAAATAACATTAATACCACGTAGAATATTGAGGTGGTTTAAAGTGTACAAAATTATTGTAGTTGATCTATACTTCTTTTGAAACGAAATTATTAATTATATTAATTACTATAAATTCTCAGTACGTATTGTTTGACTGCCTAGTACAAAATTGTATTGAAGTTGTTCTGAAGTCGTTCCATCTTTTTCCGGCAACAACAAGCATATTTTTTTTTTTGTTTCGACTCGCCGGTTCTGGCATTGTTGCGGTGTTCCAACGAGTCGCATGTAACAATTTATTTTTATATAAGGAAAATAGAACAATCAAAGCCATTCAAAGCTATTCATGTGTCGTTCAGGGCACTCCAGTCGTTCAGGTGATGCTTCGACGAACCATGCAATGAAATTTATGCATGAAAATTGTAGTAAAAATTGAAGCGCAAGCCATATCAACGCATGAACTTAGATTTATGTTTACCGACAAATGTTATTTTCATGCAATCGGTTGTCGAAGCAGTGCATGTGAACTCAATTATTTTACACAAATAATAGTATAACATAGAAGACGTGAGAGCGATTATCGTTGCCATTCAAATTTCTAGCATTTTCCATTGGCGATACACTTCAAATTTAATTTTAACTAACAATTGAATTCAAATTAATTAAATACTATTTTAAAAAGAACATACGGAAATATTATTAAAAAAATGTATGTAGGTAAAATATAATTATTGGAAAAAATCATAATTATCTTATTTCTGATACAAGATAGCAAAACTATTTTCCAATCTTATTTATGTTCTTATTCTTCTCTTTTAAAAGTAATTTACAACAAATAAAGATATTATAGATTATATATAATTCAATTTATATTTAATAACTAACTTTAGTGGGGAGCTTCATAATGTTTTTAAAATCGGAGGGCTATATATGTAATGAAATAATACAATCTTAAAAATGACAATGTGATCTACTCAATATTTGGTCAAGGTTAAATAAAATTTCAAAAAGTCAACGGTCAAATAAATTTATTTGTTGATACTATAAAATAAATAGGGAGATATCGATAATTTCCTAAAGTAAAGAGCGTTTTGATATAATAATACATAATCTCTGGAAAATTATGGGTAATTTATACATTATTTTTTGGGGATTCCACTCCAATATACCATTGTTGTAATCCCCTCGCCCCTTTCCTCTGTCCTCTCCCTCTATATATATCTCGCATATCCTTGTCTCTCATCCACTCCTATACAAATAGCTAAAACATATTTCTAAAGAGTTATATACGGTATTAGATTTGAGAGAGAAGCTCTCGTTGGAGAAGCAGTGCACCTGCTCATTTTAAAACTAGTGGCACGCAACTATTTTTAGTTATGTGTGTGAAATGTGCACGTGCGCCCCTTCTCCAACACGCGCTCCTCACTCTATAACCAGCACTCGCATTTCCCGCGATGACAAAGACCAATAAATGAGGTTTTCCTACGCTAAAATGAATAACAACTTTTTTGATTTATTTTTCTTCGAAATATTGTCGTTTTCTTAATCTAATGCATTAGTTAATATGTTAATACTTATAATCTTGGTGCGTTGGTGGATCATGAAATCATATGCTTTGTGCTAGATATGTTTTGCAGAAATTCGCTTGTTCTGATAACCATAACAATGCATATATAGCAAAACTGAATCTTTATGTCGTACATATATAATAATTTAAAATAAGTTTTTACTTATTTATTCTAAATTTGATTCGTAGAAAATGCACATGAGAAAATTAAATTTATAGAGAGGAACAAATCTTAATAGTAAACATGTGATCATTTATTTTCAATGTAGATTTTTCTTGTAATCCTCGATTGATCGAAGTAATAAGGAGAAATGAACCCCATTTTTGCTATAACGTACTTTTGATTTATTTTTGGAACAATCAAATAAGTTTTCTTACATAGTTATTTTGTCTACTATTTCAATATGTATATATATATATATATATATATATATATATATATATATATATATATATATATATATATATATATATATATATATATATATATATATATATATATATTCATTTTTGTTACATGAATGTTTATAGCTCAAGTCACTTTATATTATGAAATATGTTGAAGAATGTCTAGCAATTTTATGAGCAACGCGGGTTCTTTCTCTAACAACATGTTGAACGTTAAAGACATGAAGTATCGCTTTCCAAAACTCCGATACTATGTAATTATGATTTATATATCACGAAATAAGTGATTAACTAATCAAGCACAATCACCTTTAATTCTTTATTATAGACAATTTGGAAATTAAGTAAATACTTTCAATTAGATTAAACCAAAGACCTCAAAATTATCAGACAAAACTTCAACCACTAGAATTGTCAGTTTAATGTTTTAATAACTTCTACTAAAAGAAAAAGGAAACTAATTTTATTGCTTCCATGGATTTTACCCGTAAAAGTGAAACTTTAGAATCTTTTATTTTGTAAAACACTCTTTTGTTTGATGATTAAATACTAATCACTTTATAACCAAAGATAATATTGTTTTCTTGATGTTGTAAGTTCAATAAAAATAACTTTAACAACCTATTGCTAAAGTGTGTGTTGTGATATTTATATTTTACGGCGTACTTTTAAGGAAATATGTTTGTTAATGTCATTTAAATGTATTTGACCATGCATATGCTCAACTTGCATATACTATCACATACACCCAATGCATGTACGTTAACATTTATCCTTCATTTATTTCATAACACAAGGTGCACGACATGTTTTGTCATTCATAATTACACACTAGAAGATGCAATGGCATGTTGTAAACTTGATTTGGAGTTTATCCCGTATAATGTACGTTGTCTATTTTTTTTTCTTAAGATAATAATTTAATAAAGTTGGCACCACTAGGCCTTGCAACTTATCCATGTAACAATCTCGCAACCAACTCTTCAAAAGATAGTTTGCTTTATGGTGCTAGATGACACAAAATCCCAATGGGCTACGGTCGAATCAATTAGGTTTTGAGCTAACGTAAATTCTATTGAACTATTTATATGAACTGAAATCAAAACAAAAGAGTTCAGTTGTAGAAAAAAAAAATATCTAGAGTGAAAACAGACTAAACCTATACGATCATTGAATTGATATGCTCTTAAGCTATTTCAAGATCATGAGAATTGACCATTATGCTATAAAAATACCGTAACAGAAAAAATCGTGCCATCAAATATGTCATTTTGTTATTTTTCCGTAAATGTTATTGAGGGACCAATGTATGTCCTTAATACCCTCACACAATCTATCCACATGTACCCTTTCGGCCTTTCCCTTGCAGGTTGGTCGTGTTTCTTCATAATTCGAATGAGAAACATGGAATCAATTTTTTCTTAATCTCGCTGAATGTTGAAGGTATTGGAGCCATGCAAAAAATCAACCAAACCCTGTAATTTTGCATAGTTATTGGATCTATGCCCATATATAGCAATTTAAAAGTGCAACGATTATGTTATATGAATGTTCCTGCAAAATATATTTACTAGATCTATATTTGTTAAGTGTCAGAAAGTGAGGCTCGGAGGAATCCATCTTATCCGTGTACCCATAGGAAGCTCCTACTTGATGAATTAAAAAATCTAGGGTTTCGAGAACGACATGAAGCTAACTTTATGATGATTAGGTGAAAGTTAAGCTTAATGATAAACTCTGCAAGTGATATTTATCCTTATGAGTTATGCTTATAAAGGCCGTGTTCTACTTTTCCTAGGTTAACTGGTGTTTTCTCTATTTTAGCCAAAATGAAACTACTATTGTCCAAACTCAATTTTTGGCCTGGTGATTATTCATGTTGTTTTAGTACAACCATGAGTTTCAGTATTGATTTCCTGTTACCATTTGTAAAGAATATCACATCATCGACATAAACAAAAGATGGAAATTTGTAGAACAATGTCTGTAACTTTTGAAAGGTTTCATATGACGACAATCAGGGACAATCACGGAACAATGCGAGCAACTTTAATGCTTTGTCGCGTCCGGAACGTATACATTTCAATGAAAGTGCTAAAAAGATAATTTATCTCAATTTTGTTTTCAATACCAAGATTTCAATACAATATATATCAAAATATTATTACAACTTAAAAATGAATATTAAAATAATCTTGAATCCATGTTAGGAAATTACGTGCAATAATTGTACCACGTAAAAATTTAACATAACATTAACACCACGTAGAATATTGAGGTGGTTTAAAGTGTACAAAATTATTGTAGTTGATCTATACTTCTTTTGAACCGAAATTATTAATTATATTAATTACAATCAATTCTCAGTACGTATTGTTTGACTACCTAGTACAAAACTGTATTGAAGTTTATCTGAAGTCGTTCCATCTTTTTCCGGCAAGAAAAAACATATTTTTTTTGGTTTCGACTCGCCGGTTCTGGTATTGTTGCGGTGTTCCAACGAGTCGCAAGAAACAATTTATTTTTATATAGGGAAAATGGAACAATCAAAGCCATTCAAAGCCATTCATGTGTCGTTCAGGCACTCCAGCCGTTCACGTGATGCTTCGACGAACCATGCAATGAAATTTATGCATGAAAATTGTAGTAAAAATTGAAGCGCAAGCCATATCAACGCATGAACTTAAATTTATGTTTACCAACAAATCTTATTTTCATGCAATTGGTTGTCGAAGCAATGCATGTGAACCCAATTATTTTGCACAAATAATAGTACAACATAGAAGACGTGAGAGTGATTATCGTTGCCATTCAAATTTCTAGCATTTTCCATTGGCGATACACTTCAAATTTAATTTTAACTAACAATTGAATTCAAATTAATTAAATACTATTCTAAACAAAACATACGGAAATATTAATACAAAAATGTATGTAGGTAAATATAATTATTGGAAAAAATAATAATTATCTTATTTCTGATACAAGATAGGAAAACTATTTTCCAATCTTATTTATGTTCTTATTCTTCTCTTTTAAGGGTAATTTACAACAAATAAAGATATTACAGATTATACATAATTCAATTTATATTTAAAAACTAACTTTTGTGGGGAGCTTCATAATGTTTTAAAATGGGAGGGCTATATATGTAATGAAATAATACAATCTTAGAAAATGACAATGTGATCTACTCAATATTTGGTCAAGGTTAAATAAAATTTCAAAAAGTCAACGGTCAAATAAATTTATTGGTTGCTACTATAAAATAAATAGGGAGATATCGATAATTTCCTAAAGTAAAGAGCGTTTTGATATAATAACACATAATCTCTGGAAAAATATGCGTAATTTATAAATTATTTTTTGGGGATTCCACTCCAAAACACCATTGTTGTAATCCCCTCGCCCCTTTCCTCTCTCTTCTCCCTCTATATATATCTTGCATATCCTTGTCTCTCATCCACTCCTATACAAATAGCTAAAACATATTTCTAAGGAGTTATATATGGTATTAGATTTGAGAGAGAAGCTCTCGTTGGAGAAGCAGTGCACATGCTCATTTTAAAACTAGTGGCACACAACTATTTTTAGTTATGTGTGTGAAATGTGCACGTACGCCCCTTCTCCAACACGCGCTCCTCACTCTTTAACCACCACTCGCATTTCCCGCGATGACAAAGACCAATAAATGAGATTTTCCTACGCTAAAGTGAATAACAACTTTTTGTTTTATTTTTCTTCGAAATATTGTCGTTTTCTTAATATAATGCATTAGTTAATATGTTAATACTTATAATCGTGGTGAGTTGGTGGATCATGGAATCATATGCATTGTTCTAGATATGTTTTGCAGAAATTCTCTTGTCTGTCAACCATAAAAATGCATAGATAGCAAAACTAAATCTTTTTGTTGTATATATATATAATCATTTTAAATAAGTTTTTATATATTTATTCTAGATTTCATTCGTAGAATATGCACATGAGAAAATTAAATTTATAAAGAGGAACAAATCTTAGTAGTAAACATGTGATCATTTATTTTCAGTGTAGATTTTTTTTGTAATTCTCGATTGTATCTAAGTAATAAGTGGAAATGAACCCCATTTTTGCTAGAACGTACTATTGATTTTTTTTCAGAACAATCAAATAATTTTTCTTACATATTTATATTTTCTACTTGTTCAATATGTAAATATATTCATTTTTCTTACATTAATGTTTATAGCTCAAGTCACTTTATATTATGAAATATGTTGAAGAATGTCTAGCAATTTTATGAACAACGCGGGTTCTTTCTCTAACAACATGCAGAACGTTAAAGACATGAAGTATCGCTTTCCAAAACTACTCTAATCAAGGATGACCACGAGAAAACTCCGATACTATGTAATTATGATTTATATATCACTAAATAAGTGATTAATTAATCAAGCACAGTCACCTTTAATTCTTTATTATGGACAATTTGGAAATTCAGTAAATACCTTCAATTAGATTAAACCCAAGACCTTAAAATTCTCAAACAAAACTTCAACCACTAGAATTTGTCAGTTTAATGTTTTAATAACTTCTGCTAAAAGAAAAAGGAAACGAATTTTATTGCTTCAATGGATTTTACCAGTGAAACTGTAGAATCTTTTATTTTCTAGAACACTCTTTTGTTTGATGATTAAAGACTAATCACTTTATAACCGAAGATAATATTATTTTCTTGATGTTGTAAGTACAAGAAAAATAACTTTTAACAACCTATCGCTAAAGTGTGTGTTGTGATATGTATATTTTACGGCGTACTTTTAAGGCAATATGTTTCTCAATGTCAGTTAAATGTATTTGACCATGCATATGCTCAACTTGCATATACTATCACATACCAAAAATGCATGTGCGTTAACATTTATCCTTAATTTATTTCATAACACAAGGTGCACGACATGTTTTGTCATTGTTAATTACACACTAGAAGATGCAATGGCATGTTTTAAACTTGATTTGGAGTTTATCCTGTATAATGTGCGTTGTCTATTTTTATTTCTTAAGACAATAATTTAATAAAGTTGGCACCACTGGACGTTGCAACTTATCCATGTAACAATCTCGCAACCAACTCTTCGAAAACTAGTTTGTTTTAGGGTGCTAGATGACACAACATCCCAATGGGCTACGGTTGAATCAATTAGATTTCGAGCTAACGTAAATTATATTGAACTATTTATATTAACTGAAAGCAAAACAAAAGAGTTCAGTTGTACAAAAAAAAAATATCTAGAGTGAAAACAGATTAAACCTATACGGTCATTGAATTGATATGCTCATAAGCTATTTAAAGATCTTGGGAATTGACCATTATGCTATAAAAAATTTGTAACTGGAAAAATCGTGCCATCAAATATGTCATTTGGTTATTTTTCCGTAAATGTTATTGAGAGACCAATGTATGTCCTTAATACTATCACACAATCTATCCACATATACCCTTTCGGCCTTTCCCTTGCAGTTTGGTTGTGTTTCTTCGTAATTTGAATGAGAACCACAGAATCAATTTTGGCTTAATCTTGCTGAATGTTGAAGGTTTTGGAGCGATGCACAAAATCAACCAATCCCTTAAATTTTGCATGGTTATTGAATCTATTCCCATATATAGTAATTTAAAAGTGCAAAGATTATGTTATATGAATGTTCCTGCAAAATATATTTACTAGATCCATATTTGTTAAGTTTCAGAAATTGATGCTCGGAGGAATCCATCTTATCCATGTACGCATAGGAAGCTCCTACTTGATGAATTAGTAAATCTAGGGTTTCGAGAATGACATGAAGCTAACTTTATGATGATTAGTGAAAGTTAAGCTAAATGATAAACTCTGCAAGTGATATTTATCCTTATGAGGTATGCTTATAAAGGTCATCTTCTACTTTTTAAAGATATTGATCACAACTATGTTCCTGTATCAAAGAACATGTGTACTGTGCGATAATTGCTTTAATCTCTCCCGCATGTCAGTCGGCGTTTCCAAGACAAAAGATGAAATGAGAAATATATCCAAGGCACATGAAAGATGTCTCCAATGTATTCCACTAGTATCTATTTTAGAGTTAACTATAAGACAGGGCAACGCTTCCACTCTTGGAGAAGAACATCAGGAGCATATTGAAGGAAATTGGATTCCATTGAGTTTGATTTTTGAATCCTCTTGTAAAAGGACTGTGAAAAGTCACCACGTAAAAGCATTAACTTTGAAATGTGTGTGTTTATTTCACATGCACGCCTTGCCAGGTTCGGCAATGAATTCCTTATGAAAATCCAGTATGTAGATTGAATTTTTCCTAATTTCGTGAGGATGATAATCATTCTATAATACTTGTCCACTTGAAGAGTGATCTCCTAAAATATTTGATTTAGTTAAGGAGATAGCAAATAAAGGTATGTATCGTCATTTTGCATTATTTCCTTGAAGGTAAAAGGATTTGGAGACTAAGGGTTAATAACTATTGTAGACATGTAAAAATTTCAAAGCAATGAAATTCTGATATATGTACATATGGTGCGTTCTTAAAAAAAATTACATTCTAGGACTTAATTTATTTTTATTTCCACAAATTAAATTGGGAGCTCACGATTACAAGTAAGAAATCTCAGCAGAGTTTATCTACGAGCTTATCAAATTTCTACAGTATTTTTGGAAACATTCAAGGCGTTAATCAGGGACATTTTCAAATTTTAGCGATAAATTCAAGAATACGGGTTTCTACACTCAAATTAACGTCACTGAAGTTCGAACCCACACATTGTGAGGATCAAAGTATTAATTTTGCCGGATTTTATAAACAATTCAGAAAAATATATACAATTGATTCATGATTAATAATGAATTCTTGAATTAACGATATTAAAGTAAAAAGCACCAAAGGGAGGAAATCAAAACAACAAATTTCATCAAATTTTACAAATTAATATGTAGAGTAGATCAAGAGGCGATTATACATCGGATATTACAAATTATTGGAGATATTAATATTAAATGATACATTTCACTAACAGCTTAAGCTTTTGGTTGAGATGGTCATTCAACACAAATATCCAAGATTATTGTTCTTGAGGAGAAGAATCAGGTGGTTTTAAATACAGGTAGGAACCGTATTTTTATTTAAATCCATAACATTTTATTTTGTACCTTTTTTTTTTGTTTTTTATGTACGAACTCAAACTTTGTGTTAAAAAATCTGGCATGCCCTATAGGACCATCTTTGCCCCTCATCTCTACCTCCCATATGTTGCTCAGGTTAGCTGTCTACCATGATGAACCAAGTGTTCTTTGTACCGTACTCAAATTTTACACCGAGGAGAAGATTGGCTAAGAAATACTTGTTGCTCGTGTAGTTGGATGGAAAATCCATAATCCTCTGTTTACTTGGTGGCTAAGTAATTGGAGAAGAAATAAATTTCCTTATTTACAAACAAATGAAAATATTACATTTTCTTCTGTCATGGATATATAAAGATTTATTACAACACAACAAAAGAATGGGAAAAATACGAAACCGCCTTGAGGTAAGACAAAATTACGAAAAATCCCTTCCATGTTTACATAATTACGAGAAAAAAAACCCTCATGGCTACAGTTTGACTGTATATTCTTACATAACTGGTGTTTTCTCTATTTTAGCCAAAATAAAACTACTATTGCCCAAACTCATTTCTTGGCCTGGTGATTTTTCATGTTGTTTCAGTACAACCATGAGTTTGAGTATTGATTTCTTGCTACCATTTGTAAAGAGTATCACATTATCGGCATAAAGCAAGATGGAAAATTGTAGAACCATGTCTGTCACTTTTAAAAGGTTTTATATGATGACAATCAGGGATGATCGCGGAACAAATCGTGCAACTTTAATGCTTTGTCGCGCCCGAAACGTATACATTTCAATAAAAGTGCTAAAAAAAGAATTTATCTCAAATATTTTTTTAATACCAAGATTACGATACAATAAATATCAAAGTATTTTTACAACTTAAAAAATAAATATTACAACAATCTTGAATCCACATTAGGAAATTACATGCAATAATAATACCACGTAGAATACAAAGATGGTTTTAAGTGTACAAAAATTATTGTAGTTGCTCTATACTTCTGTTGAAAGGACATTATTAGTTATATAAATTATATTCAATTCTCAATACATATTGTTTTACTACCACGTACAAAACTGTATTGCAGCTGTTATGAAGTCGTTCCATCTTGTTCTGGCAACATCAACCTTTTTGTTATTGGTTTCGACTAGCCGATTCTGGCATTGTTGCGGTGTTCCAACGAGTTGCAAGAAACAATTTGTTTTTTAAGGCCATTCATTTGTCGTTCTGGGCACTCCGGTTGTTCTGGTTATGTTTCGACGAACCTTGCAATGAAATTTATGCATAAAAATTGTAGTAAAAATTGAAGCTCAAGCCATCTCAACACATGAACTTAAATTTATGTTCACCAACAAATATTATTTTCATGCAATCGGTTGTCGAAGCAATGCAAGTGAAATAAACTATTTTACATAAATAATAGTATAACATAGAAGACATGAGAGCGATTATCGTTACCATTAAAATTTCTAGCATTTTCCATTGGCGATACACTTAAAGTTAAATTTTAACTAACAATTCAATTCAAATTAATTAAATAATATTTAAAAAAGAAAATAAGAAAATAATATTAAAAAACGTATGTAGGTAAAATATAATTACTGAAAAATTCATAATAACTTATTTCTCATACAAGATAGGAAAACTATTTTCCAATCTTATTTATGTTCTCATTCTTCTCTTTTAAAAGTAATTTACTACAAATAAAGATATTATAGATTATATATAATTCAATTTTTAGTTCAAAACTAACTTTAGTGAGGACCTTCATAATATTTTAAAACCGGAGGGCTATATATGTAATTATATACAATCTTAGAAAATGACAATGTCTACTCAATATTTGGTCAAGGTTAAATAAAATTTCAAAAAGTCAACGGTCAAATGAATTTATTGGTTGCTACTATAAAATATATAGGGGGGATATTGATAATTTCCTAAAGTAGAGAGCGTTTTAATATAATAATACATAATCTCTGGAAAAATATGGGTAATTTATACATTATTTTTTCGGGATTCCACTCCAATACACCATTGTTGTAATCCCCTAGCCCCTTTCCTCTCTCCTCTCCCTCTATATATATCTCTCATATCCTTGTCTCTCCTCCACTCCTATACGAATAGCTAAAACATATTTCTAAAGAGTTGTATATGGTATTAGATTTGAGAGAGAAGCTCTCGTTGGAGAAGCAGTGCACGTGCTCATTTTAAAACTAGTGGCACGCAACTGTTTTTAGTTACGTGTGTGAAATGTGCACGTGCTCCCCTTCTCCAACACGCGCTCCTCACTCTTTAACCACCACTCGCATTTCCCGCGGTGACATAGACCAATAAATGAGATTTTCCTACGATGAAATGAATAACAACTTTTCGTTTCATTTTTCTTCGAAATATAGTCGTTTACTTAATCTAATGCATCAGTTAATATGTTAATACTTATAATCTTGGTGCGTTGGTGGATCATGGATTCATATGCTTTGTTCTAGATATGTTTTCCAGAAATTCGCTTGTTCTGTCAACCATAACAATGTATAGATAGCAAAAATGAATCTTTCTGTCGTACATATATAATAATTTAAAATAAGTTTTTATTTATTTATTTTAAATTTCATTTGTAGAAAATGCACATGAGAAAATTAAATTTATAAAGAGGAACAAATCTTAGTAGTAAACATGTGATCATTTATTTTCAGTGTAGACTTTTGTTGTAATCCTCGATTGTATATAAGTAATAAGGGGATATAAACCCCATTTTTTTAATATAATGTAGTTTTGATCCATTTTTGGAACAAACAAATAATTTTTCTTACAGATTTATATTTTCTACTAGTTCAATATGTATAAATATTCATTTTTGTTACATGAATGTTTATAGCTCAAGTCACTTTATATGATGAAATATTTAAACGAATGTCTAGCAATTTTATGAGCAACGCGGGTTCTTTCTCTAACAACATGAAGAACGTTAAATACATGAATTATCGCTTTCCAAAACTACTGTAATCCATGATGATCTAGAGCAAACTCCGATACTATGTAATTATGATTGATATATCACTAAATAAGTGATTAACTAATCAAGCACAATCACCTTTAATTGTTTATTATGGACAATTTGGAAATTCAGTAAATACCTTCAATTAGATTAAAACCAAGACCTCAAAATTATCAGACAAAACTTCAACCACTAGAATTTGTCAATTTAATGTTTTAATAACTTCTGCTAAAAGAAAAAGGAAACTAAGTTTATTGCTTCAATGGATTTTACCAGCGAAAATGTACAATCTTTTATTTTCTAAAACATTCTTTTGTTTGATTATTAAACACTAATCACTTTATAACCGAAGATAATATTGTTTTCTTGATGTTGTAAGTACAAGAAAAATAACTTTTAACAACCTATGGCTAAAGTGTGTGTTGTGATATGTATATTTTACGGCGTACTTTTAAGGCAATATGTTTGTTAGTGTCCGTTAAATGTATTTGACGATGCATATGCTCAACTTGCATACACTATCACATACCACAACTACATGTGCGTTAACATTTATCCTTAATTTATTTCATAACACAAGGTGCACGACATGTTTTGTCATTCTTAGTTACACACTAGAAGATGCAATGGCATGTTGTAAACTTAATTTGGAGTTTATCCCGTATAATGTGCGTTGTCTATTTTATTTCTTAAGACAATAATTTAATAAAGTTGGCATGAGTAGGCCTTGCAACTTATCCATGTAACAATCTCGCAACCAACTCTTCAAAAACTAGTTTATTTTAGGGTGCTAGATGAAACAACATCCCAATGGGCTACGGTCGAATCAATTAGGTTTGGAGCTAACGTAAATTCGATTGAGTTATTTATATGAACTGAAATCAAAACAAACGAGTTCAGTTGAAGAAAAAAAAATTCTAGAGTGAAAACAGACTAAACATATACGATCATTGAATTTATATGCTCATAAGCTATTTCAAGATCTTGAGAATTGACCATTATGCTATAAAAAAATTGTAACTGAAAAAATTGTGCCATCAAATATGTCATTTGGTTATTTTTCCGTAAATGTTAATGAGGGACCAATGTATGTCCTTAATGCCATCGCACAATCTATCCACATATACCCTTTCGGACTTTGCCTTGCAGGTTGGTCGTGTTTCTTCGTAATTCGAATGAGAAGCATGGAATCAATTTTCACTTAATCTCGCTGAATGTTGAAGGTTTTGGAGCGATGCAAACAATCAACCAAACCCTTTAATTGTGCATAGTTATTGGATCTATGCCCATATATAATAATTGAAAAGTGTAAATATTATGTTATATGAATGTTCCTCCAAAATACAATTACTAGATCCATATTTGTTAAGTTTCAGAAAGTGATGCTCGGAGGAATCCATCTTATCCATGTACCCATAGGAAGCTCCTACTTGAAGAATTCGTAAATCTAGGGTTTTGAGAACGACATGAAGCTAACTTTATGATGATTAGTGAAAGTTAAGCTAAATGATAAACTATGCAAGTGATATTTATCCTTATGACTTATGCTTATAAACGCCATCTTCTAATTTTCAAAGGTTAACTGGTGTTTTCTCTATTTTAGCCAAAATAAAACTACTACTGTCCAAACTCCATTTTTGGCCCGGTAATTATTCATGTTGTTGTAGTACAACCATGAGTTTCAGTATTGATTTCTTGCTACCATTTGTAAAGAATATCACATCATCGGCATAAAACAAGATGGAAATTTGTAGAACAATGTCTGTAACTTTTGACGGGTTTTATATGACGACAATCAGGGACGATCGCAAAACAATGCGAGCAACTTTAATGCTTTGTCGCGTCCGGAACGTATACATTTCAATGAAAGTGCTAAGAAGATAATTTATCTAAAATTTGTTTTCAATACCAAGATTTCAATACAATATATTCAAAGTTTTATTACAACTCAAAAAATAAATATTAAAACAATCTTGAATTCATATTAGGAAATTACATGCAATAATAATACCACGTAAAAATTTAACATAACATTAATACCACGTAGAATACTGGTTTAAAGTGTACAGAATTATTGTAGTTGCTCCAGACTTCTTTTGAAAGGAAATTATTAATTATATTAATTACAATCAATTATCAGTACATATTGTGTGACTGCCTAGCACAAAACTGTATTGCAGTTCTTGTGACGCCGTTCCATCTTTTTTTTTCCGGCAAGAACAAGCATATTTGTTTTGGTTTCGACTCGCCGGTTCAGGCATTGTTGCGGTGTTCCAACGAGTCACAAGAAACAATTTATATTTATATAGGGAAAATGAAACAATCAAAGCCATTCATGTGTCGTTCAGGGCACTCCGGTCGTTCAGGTGATGTTTCGACGAACCATGCAATGAATTTATGCATAAAAGTTGTAGTAAAAATTGAAGCGCAGGCCATATCAAAGCATGAACTTAAATTTATGTTTACCAACAAATGTTCTTTTCATGCAATCGGTTGTCGAAGCAATGTATGTGAACTCAATTATTTTACACAATTAATAGTATAACACAAAAGACGTGAGAGCGATTATCGTTGCCATTCAAATTTCTAGCCTTTTCCATTAGCGATACACTTCAAGTTTAATTTTAACTAACTATTGAATTCAAATTAATGAAATACTATTTTATAAGGAACATACGTAAATATTATTAAAAAAATGTATGTAGGTAAAATATAATTATTGGAAAAAATCATAATTATTATATTTCTGAAACAAGATAGGAAAACTATTTTCCAATCTTATTTATGTTCTCATTCTTCTCTTTTAAAAGTAATTTGCAAAAAATAAAGATATTGTAGATTATATATAATTCAATTTATATTTAAAAACTAACTTTAGTGGGGAGCTTCATAATATTTTAAAATCGTAGGGCTATATATGTAATTAAATACAATCTTAGAAAATGACAATGTGATCTATTCAATATTTGGTCGAGGTTAAATAAAATTTCAAAAAGTCAACGGCCAAATAAATTTATTGGTTGCTACTATAAAATAAATAGGGAGATATTCTAAATTTCCTAAAGTAGAGAGCGTTTTGATATAATATTACATAATCTCTGGAAAAATATGGGTAATTTGTACATTATTTTTTCGGGATTCCACTCCAATACACCATTGTTGTAATCCCCTCGCCCCTTTTCTCTCTCCTCTCCCTCTATATATATCTCTCATATCCTTGTCCCTCCTCCACTCCTATATATAGGTATTAGATTTCAGAGAGAAGCTCTCGTTGGAGAAACAGTGCACGTGCTCATTTTAAAACTAGTGGCACGCAACTATTTTTCGTTATGTGTGTGAAATGTGCACGTGCTCCTCTTCTCCAACACGCGCTCCTCACTCTTTAACCACCACTCGCATTTCCCGCGATGACAAAGACCAATAAATGAGATTTTCCTACGATAAAATAAATAACAACTTTTCGTTTCATTTTTCTTTGAAATATTGTGGTTTACTTAATCTAATGCATCAATTAATATGTTAATACTTATAATCTTGGTGCGTTGGTAGATCATGAAATCATATGCTTTGTGCTAGATATGTTTTGCAGAAATTTGCTTGTTCTGATAACCATAACAATGCATAGATAGCAAACTGAATCTTTCTGTCGTACATATATAATAATTTAAAATAAGTTTTTATTTATTTATTCCAAATTTCATTCGTAGAAAATGCACATGAAAAAATTAAATTTATAGAGAGGAACAAATCTTAATAGTAAACATGTGATCATTTATTTCAGTATAGATTTTTGTTGTAATCCTCGATTGAATCTAAGTAATAAGGGGAAATGAACCCCATTTTTGCTATAAGGTACTTTTGATCTATTTGTGGAACAATCAAATAATTTTCCTTACAGAGTTATTTTTTCTACTAGTTCAATATATATATATATATATATATATATATATATATATATATATATATATATATATTCATTTTTGTTACATGAATGTTTATAGCTCAAGTCACTTTATATTATGAAATATGTTAAAGAATGTCTAGCAATTTTTTGAGCAACGCGGGTTCTTTCTCTAACAACATGAAGAACGTAAAATTTAAATGGATTAACGTCAATTCCTTTCAATTTATGTTAATTTTTTTATTATATTATATTTGTTAATAATTTAATTAAAATTAATTAATAATTATGAATATGATAATTAATAATTCATTTAACTATATTTATTATAATCATTTTTTACTATTTGTTTATGTTAAATATATTTCTTGCAAGTAATTACCTAAATATTTATCTTGGATCATTGGTTTAGATTGCCATTTATGTGTGTGGGTACCCGAGTTCTAATCCCCTACATCACACATTTGGAACAAAATTTAAAAATCAGGTCTGGACTCGGACCACGTGGCCGTGTCTACTATCAACCACATCAATATTATTATTTTTCTGGATTTTTTATTTTGTTTGAGTTATTCACGGAGTAACGTAATAATATTACTGTCTATTATTGTAATATTACTGTAAACACAATAATATTACTGTGGTTGACGGTAATATTACTGTTGTTATAGTAATTAATATTGCTGTCAACCACATCAATATTATTATGGTTGACGGTAATATTACTGTTGTTGACGGTAATATTATTGTGGTTGACGGTAATATTACTGTCACTCACAGTAATATTAATTATGTTGGCTTTTTATTATGTTTACATTTTTTGAACAGTCAACATAGTAATATTACTCTATTACACAACAATAATGAGTTTTGTTGTGTTGATATTACTGCGCTAGAGACTAATATAGCAATATTACTATGTTAAACTGTAGTATAGTTAATTTTACTGTGTTTAACAGTAATATAGTTAATATTACTATCAATCACAACAATATTGCTGTTTAAACGGGAAAAAAAAAGATGTTACAGAAAGAAAGAAAGAAAAAAAATCAAAAAAAGTCAACGCCGAAAACCAGTGGCGGAAAAATCAGGAAAAAAAAAAAGTCAACGCCGAAAACCGGCAAAAAACTCCGGAAGGAAAAAAAAAAGACAACGCCGGAGACCCGCGGTGACGGACGAATTTGTCCATAAAAATGTGTTTTGGGTCAAAATTGAATAATTTGTGAAATTTGGGGTCAAATTGAGGTTAGATTAAATTAAATGATGAAATTGGAGCATATTAAAGTATGATGGGCTATTTTAGTCTTTTATGCGTGGACTTTTTTGTAAAGGAGTTTATTGTCTGGATCTCTTTATGAATAAGTACCCATTTACGGGCTTATTTGTGAAGACCCCTTTTTACAATTTTCTTAACCTTGGATCCCTAAATATTAAATTTATAATTCTTAATAACTTGTTTTTATTTCTCAAATAAAAATCAAATGAACTTTATTCAAGTTTCTTTTTATAACTATTTATGAAGTCTATTTGTTATAAAGATAATACATCACGAGAGAAAGTGAACCAACAAATCATTCAGTTAACATTAAATTTTTTTCTTATTTTTAGTTATTTTATATTCATACATTTCAAAAAATATTTCGGCACTGGCCCCGAACCGCCGTAATTTTTTAGTCCATTATTTGTATGAAATGTTATTTATATTCCTTTAGTATATTCAATTTCGAATACCCTTGTAATAAATTGATTTGTAGAGGGGGCTCCATTTTGAGTTTTTCTTTAAATCTCGCCTAGGGGCCCCGAATTCTCAGGAACGACCCTGCTAAAGAGATAGCCTTCTTTATTTCGTGGTTAGGCAGATGCACGTTAGGTTAGAAGACATGTAGTAAATTTTCACGAATCTAAACAGAAGAAAATAGTTAACCAATATAATCTACCAACTCGTACATAGGTGCCATGCATTCCACATTTTTATATTATTGGCAATTTAGGAACTTTCGTGAACTTTACATGTTAGGAAGGGTTGGGGTAACTTTACATGTTAGGAAGGGTTGGGGTGATTATGGATTGTTTGGGTCTATCAAAACTAGACTGTTTGCCGAATGGTGCCACACATTTCCCAGCCGTTATACCTGTTTCGCCCATTTTTGGCGAAAGTGTAAGTGGCCTCGGCTGTTGTGGTGAGGCGAACGGTCTACCTTGGTCTTCCCCGACCTTCTACGATCATTCCCACCCCTGTCCTTTTTATTATTTGGACCACCTGTTTGCCCGTATTCTTAACGTTTTGTTAGTTAACTATTGTCTTTTGTTTGTCAATTGCTATTATTGGCCATATGTTGGGCAGTAGCAATTTGAGCGAAACTCACTATGTACTTCTTAAATTTTGTTTTTATAAACAGGTAGGGGGTCAAGCCTAACCGCCCACCCTCATCGTGTGTCGTTCTCTTAAAAAAAAAAAATCCACCAACTCAGTCAACTAATATAGTCGACCATTTCATCAATGTATTGGGGGGCGAGTCCACCCTTAAGCAAGAGTGGACTCAAGCCCACCCTCAATTTACAATTTTCGCCCTATATTATACTATATATTTATTTAGCCCACCAAAATTTTATTAATTAGCCCACTCAAAATTTTAATTAATGCAAAAGAAGCCCCATTTTTTTATTAGTTAGCCCACTCAAAATTTAAATTAATGCAAGAAAAGTCCCAGATTTTATTAATTAGTTCACCCAAAATCCTAACTAATGGGAAAAAAATTCTAAAATTTGTTTTTTTTATGTTTCTTTTTTTTTTCGTTTCTTCTTTTCCTAGTTTCTGATTTTATAAAAAAAAATCGGGGGCGCTGCCCCCGGACCCCTAAAAAATTTAAGCCCACCTTGTTCCAAATTCCTGAAATCGCCACTGAAGGTATTTCTAAACATTTGCAGCGTAAAATAAGTTGACCATATTTGAATAATGGGTAAATTACAACCACGCCCCTGAGGTATGGTCAAATTACGAAAACCCCCCTCATGCTTGGGTAATTACAACCACCTTCTTCAACAATAAATCTTCTTACACGTCCACCCTTGCGATTTCAAATTTAGTGGAATCTTCGAGATTATATGGAATATAATCACTTTAGTACCAGTTTTATTTCATTCGAACTCCACATTTTGAAGTAAGATAATTATAATATGTGTTTTTTGGCTTGTATATATCAGATTGTGGTGCATCAGAAATTATATTTTTACACAAAACGAATACAAACTAGAGCACATTCCACAAAAGAAAAAATCATAATCGAGATGGTAGATATAATTATCCAAACACGGGGGCGGATCTAGGGGGTGGCCAAGTATGCCATGGACCACCCTAAACAATGAAAATAAATTTGCCTTAGTGGCAAAGATCTCCAAGTTGTTAGATGAGGTCATGAGTTCGTCTCCATAATGGTACAAAAAAGTATTGTTTATTTTTTTTGTCTAAATTTCTTTTGAGCCCCTCTCCCATAAACACATTATATTATATCTATGTTACTATTTAGTCCACTCAAAATTCAAAATATAGAAAAAAAATCTTAACTGTTTTCTTTTTTTCTTTTAGCCCCTTTCCCCAAAAACACATTATATTATACCTACATTATTATTTAGTCCACCCAAAATTCAAAATATACAAAAAAAGTCCTAAATTTTTTTTTTTTTTTTTAGCCCCTCTCCCCCCAAAACACATTATACTATATCTATATTATTATTTAGTCCACACAAAATTCAAAATATACAAAAAAAGTCATAAATTTTTTCTTCTCCTAATTTATCAAAAAAAAAAAAAGTTTCAATTTTTTTTCCTTTCTCCTAATTTATCCAACAAAAAAATGTTCAACTTTTTTTTCCGGGGGCGCTGCCCCCGAACCCCCCAAAATTTAACCCACTGTACAGTAAATTCTTGGACTCGCCACAGCCGGCATACCCTGAATTTTCGTCCTAGATCCGCTACTGTCCAAACAGTATGGTTTTTTTTAGTAAATCGACAATACATCGGGGATGGTTGTAATTTACCCTTGCATAATTATTTTCGAGGAGGTGTAGGACAAATTAGTCGGCCTGCTTAGTCGACTTACTTAAAAAAAAAATCTCCAATTTACCCATAAAAAAGAAAAAATTAAGGAATGAGAAACGAGGAGAGCACGCATACAATGACAACATGGGCAAACGACCATATCAAATAATCTATCTTGACATTTGAGATAAATAGATAAATAAATAGTAAATAAAAAAATAAAAAAAAAAGGAAATAAAATAACGAAAACACCATTACTTTTAGATGGTCATATAATAATAATAATAATCATCCCTCATTTGTTTATCAAACCAAAAAACCTAATCCCATCCATCCGGTCATATATTCTCTCAGCACCAAATAGGATAATAATTAATTCAATAAATAAATAAATAAATGACAACCATTTCTATTGTTGCCTCTGCGTTTGATGCAATTTGATTGATTTATCGGTTTGAAAGAGAAGAAAGAAAGATGATGACAATGGAGGGTATGATTGACGAAGGTGTGTTGGATGATATAATCCGGCGTCTATTGGAAGGGAAAGGAGGTAAACAGGTTCAGCTTTCCGAGGCGGAGATCCGCCGCCTCTGCGTCAACGCCCGCCAAATCTTCCTCTCTCAGCCCAATCTCCTCCAGCTCCGCGCCCCTATCAGGATCTGCGGTTTGTATTTCTCTCTCTCCTTTATTTTTTATTTTTTTTTTCTGATCTAAATTTTTTAATTTTGAATTGGATTATGTAGAAAAGGTGTAGCATTTGTGTTGGGCGTTTTTGTGTGAATAGTATTGGGGAAAGGTTTTTTTGATGTTGGGGATTTATTTAATTTGGCAAGAAAGAAATTGGATTTATGATTATTTTGAGGTTGCATCTAATTGATCAATTTTTTTTTTTTTTTTTTTTTTTTACAATCGCATGAGTTTTTGTTATGGTTCTCGTGTTTTTTATTGAATGTTGTTGTGGATGCAATGTAGTTGTTTCGCGTTATCTATACACGCGCTCGTTATTTTTGCACGTAAACTTTGAAATGTCTGACGTTGAGGCAAAAGAAATATTGTTTTTGGTTAGGATTTTTATCGAAGAGTTTGGTTGACTTGTGTTTGATTTCCACGGAATGAAACTCTGAATTATCTCTTCCATTATCGATAATGTTGTAATTATTTTTTCTTAAAAAAAACTTTTTCGTGTCTGATTGAAGGAAAGAAGTTTTTCTTTCATTCCTCTTTAACTTTGCTTGTTATGTTAATTTTACATTTGAAGACTATTTATTGTCTTGGATTCGAAGAATTATAACCCATGCACATTGTTATTTCAAGGTGCTCCAACTATATGCTTCTATTATTTGCTTGTAATTTTACAATCTATAGCTGTATTTCATGTCCCAAATAAAGTATTTGTGTCGGGAAAATATAAATTTTTTCAAGATGAAAATAATATTTTGTCGGGAGGTAAAAAACGGAGATTTTGTTTTTTTTTCCTTACATAATATGAACGTTGACCTTAAATCCTTTTTGAAAATCCAGATACATCTAAAGAAATTAATTCAAATCGAAGACATTAAAACCCAAAGCATTTTATAATCCATTTGTTTCAATTCTTTCAGTCTAAATGCGCACCTTTACATTAAGTTTACAAAACATGGTCAAAAATATTCTACAACAGTTGTGTTAAAATATTAAATATTTGTCGGAAAAGCCACGTCATCTCAATGATTGCGATATCATAGTTTCTCTAGCGGAAAACCTCCCTCGAGAATATGGCGACATCATTAATTGAACGATGTGGTATAGAAAATTTGTGTATATGTGACACTTGCCAAACACGTTTTTGTTTTCCGAACACAAACTTTTTGTGCTTCTAAATTTTATTAGACAAGGATATGTTTGGCTAGAGGGCGAAATGCACTAATCAAGAAACAAATTTGAGAGGATTTGACTGAACAGCCAAAACAAGGCTGTATGTGTATTTTGTCTTTTAATTAAATTTTGTTTATTTTAATTATTTTTCTATTAACAATTTGAATCTTGATATACAACTTCTGTAGATATATATAAAACTTTATAAATTAACACATTAAAATTTCATTCTGGTTATTGCAAAATTAAATATATGACATGACAAAATATAGTAGTTTTGCATAAATGTAAACGACACTGTTGGAATGAGTTGATGTGTTAAAAGTCGTGTGTTTTGTGTTATAATATAAACCACACTATTTGAGCAAGTTGATAAAGCTGTTAGGGCTTCTCATATAAATTGCAAGCTCGATTAATGGAGAATCTAAAAATTATTGCAGGTGACATACATGGACAGTACCAAGATCTTTTGAGGCTGTTTGAATACGGTGGGTACCCACCGGCTGCAAATTACCTCTTTCTAGGAGATTACGTTGACAGAGGCAAGCAGAGTTTGGAAACAATATGCCTTCTATTGGCTTACAAAATAAGGTACCCCGACAAAATATTCCTCTTAAGGGGAAACCACGAAGACGCCAAAATAAACCGTATTTATGGATTTTACGACGAATGTAAGAGGAGATTCAACGTTCGTCTTTGGAAGATATTCACCGACTGCTTTAACTGTTTGCCTGTTTCTGCATTAATCGACGAAAAGATTATATGCATGCATGGTGGACTTTCTCCGGAGCTGAAGAGTTTGGATCAGATTAATGAGATTGTTAGGCCCACTGAAATCCCGGATAACGGTCTTCTTTGCGATATGCTATGGTCCGATCCTGACCCCAGGACCGTCGGTTGGGCTGATAGTGATAGGGGCGTTTCGTGTACTTTTGGCCCCGATGCAGTTGCTGAGTTTTTGGAGAAAAATGAGTTGGACCTCATTTGTAGGGGCCATCAGGTATATTTCTTTTTTCTCTTCTTTTGTTTACTTTTTTTTTTTTTGGTTAAACTACGGATACTCCGAGGTAATGCTAAATAACTTACAAGCCCCTGTGGTATTGGTAATAACAAATACCCCCTAAAACTAACAACCCATTGTCTAAATTACCCTTTTATTAAACAAACAAACTATGGTTAAACTACGGGTAACCCTGCGGTAAGACAAAATATTACATTTACCACCTGGGGTTAGTTTTGGAAATTTAGAACGAATATTCCATGGAATGTTCAAGATTCCGTTACTCAATTCCTTAAGGGTGTAATTGTAAGAGGGAGAAATAGCTAGGGGGTATTTGTAACTACCAATACCACAAAGGTTTGTAACTTATTTAGCCTGACCTCAAGAAGTGCCCGTAATTTACCACTCCTTATATATATATATATATATATATATATATATGCATGCATTTTGGATTGCTATCCCATATGCAGATGAGAAGTTTTATGTCACGGTTGTAGTCCTATATTTATTATTGCACGGTTATAAATGCCAAATCATTTTCTTAAAATGAGATATATGGTCTGCTCGGTTCTTTATTTTAGGTTGTGGAGGATGGTTACGAGTTCTTTGCTAAAAGAAGACTCGTCACTATATTTTCGGCTCCAAATTACGGTGGAGAATTTGACAATGTTGGAGCACTTCTAAGCGTCGATGAATCACTGGTTTGTTCATTTGAGATACTAAAACCTGCAGCAGGCACTTCCAAGGTGCCTCTGAAAAAGGTATGAAATATATTTCCATTTTCACGCCAAAATCAATTTGAATTTGTCACTGAATTGCGTCTGTTTACTTGTTGACAGCCTCCGAAAATCGGAGGTGCCTAATAGAAGCAGGAATTGTATATGAAAGATTTGTCACCGTGACTTGGAAGGAACTGCATGCGTAATATATCGAGGTACCCCCTTAGCGTTTTAGAAAAATTGAAGCAGTGTTTGTTTATTTTATTTAATTTCGGGTAGTAATATCGAGCAAGTGCTTGAGAAATTTTTAAAGCACATTTGCTGTAATGTGTTTGAAGTTTATTTTTAGTTGTGTACATCCATTGTGACTACTGTGTGGCTTTTGTCTTCCGTTTGTAGCATACTCATCTGTGCAGCTCTACTTGTAGGGTAAAATTTTAGTTTATAAGACAATCATCGTTATTCTCTTACGGTGGAGTTTTTTAGGGTGTTTCGTCTCTCGTACATAGATTGTCTGAATTTTTTTAAGGGTTATTGCACCTATGTTTTGTACACTTTTATTTTATTTTATTTTATTTTTTATCTTTTTATTTTTACTTTATTTTTTTCTCGCTTTGATGTGTTTAAATCATTTTAACTTTGACGTGTTAAGGGTGTCGGACATGTATTTTGGTATGATTCTTTATGTTATTATAACTTATGTTGGGTTACAAGTTACAACTTACAGGTAGACTCTTTTTGTGTTTGGAAAATATATTATTTTAAGAGAAGAAAAAACAAAACCCCGAGTTTGCAAACACTTAAAAACAAATTATGAGGTCAAAAGAAGTTCATAGGTGGTGTTTGCAAAAGCTTTCAAAATAGATTATGAATTTTGTTTCTCACATAATCTGTTTTTAGGTGTTTGCAATATCGACTTTTGCTTTTGCTTCTCTTAAAATAAGTTGTTGTAAGCTATAATTTTAAAAGCACCAATATACCTGCTTTTCTATTTTAGTTAATTTTCCAGATTTTTTGCAAACACTGCCAACTTTTATAATTAAGTACTTAATATCAAATTAACTCACAATCACTAGATTATATTTTTAAATAAGCTTTTGCAAACATGACCATAATATGTTTCTAAAAGCTTTTACAAACACCACCTTAGATTACAAGTTCAATACAATATTCGTGACTGATATGACATTTGTATCCCTACTAAAATATTTATGATTTGGTCTATTACATCACTTTCTACATCTACACCATTTCAAATTTTAAATATTACATAGGCCTTCCTTGACATTTAATTTTTCGGCGAACTATTCGATCCGAATTAGGTTGTGTTTGCAAAAGCTTATTTAAAAGTAGAATTTAGTGATTGTGAGTTAAGTTGGAATTAAGTGATTATTTCTAAAAATTTGAAGTGTTTACAAATTTCATGGAAAATCAACTAAAATAGAAAAAGCAAGTACATTGGTGTTTTTAAAATTATAGCTTAAAGCAGCTTATTTTAATAGAAGCAAAACCAAAGCTTGTTTTGCAAACACCTAAAAACATATTATGTACAAAAAAAAAAACTCATAATCTATTTTTGCAAACACCACCTTAGTCGTTGATTTGCTAGAAGTTAATCATATAAACAAACATTGATAGATTATATCTTTGTTTTTTTGTTGGGAAAGATAAAAAGGAATTGTAATTGTTCATTTCATATATTAAATTGCGCTTACAATAGTGCCCGAGAACGTATACACTTTTAAGAGCAACTTCAATTGCAAAACATTATAATGGATTATAAAATATTAATTTGATGTTATTTTTGTTATTTTGATATCCATATACTTCAACTACAATCACTAAATAAATTATTAAATTTTAAATATAAGGATGAATTTATTTAAATTTGACACATGTCAATTCATGATAGGTTGTTTAGGTAGTTAAATTTTTTATACCTCTTTTGGGAGGATGCATTTTTGCATCTCCGGAAGTTGAATATCAAAGTAACCAACAATATGATTCCTTCATTGGAAATATAAAAAATTGAGTTATGGAGCATCAAAATAGAAGTTTTACCATTTAAATTTTCATTTGATTCCTCCATTCGAGTTGATCTAAGAGCGCGCATTGTCATTTGTCAATGCATATATTTTCATGATATCAAGAATCCGTCATATTTATCGGTGATGAAAAATGATAGCAAGATAAGATTGCAACTAGATGTGTAAATCCGCCGGATCGGTCCGATACCAAAAATTTCGGAATTTCCGGAAACAATGCAACTTTGTCAAATTTGAGAGGT
>NW_012192966.1:466403-493934 GCF_000504015.1 Erythranthe guttata
CAAAAGAAAAAAAAGGGAAGGCCCAGGTCAAAATATTTTGAAAAAAAAAAAGGGAAAGCCCGAAGTTGAGAATCAGTCGAAAAAGAAAAAAAGGAAAAAGGAAAGGCCTCTCCTGGGAATAGGTTGAAAAAAAAAAAAAAAAAAAAAAAAAAACCCCGACATAGAGAATAGTTGGGAATGAAAAAGGAAAGAACGAAGTAGAAAATAGGTCGAAAGAAAAAAAAACAAAGGAAAGACTGAAGTAGAGAATAGGCCGAAAGAATAAAAAAGGAAAGAACGAAGTAGAAAATATGTCGAAAGGAAAAAAAAAAAAAAGCAAAGGAAAGACCGATGTAAAGAATAGGTTGAAAGAAAAAAAGGGACAAACGACGTAGAGAATAGGTCGAAAGAAAAAAAAATAAAAGGAAAGAACGAATTAGAGAATAGGTTGAGAGAAAAAAAAAAAGAAAAAAAAAAGAAAAAAAAAAGAAGGAAGTAGAGAGTAGGTTGGACGAGAAACCAAAAAAAAATATAGTAGAGAAACAACGGCGGATAAATTAGGCCTTCTTGAAAAATAATGGGCTCAAAGAAGTAGATAGCTAAACTGGGCCTCAATCTACTTTTGTGCATGGGCAGTAATAATAGTAATAAATATAGTCTGAAATAACAATTATTAATAGTATATATAATAAGTGATAAATAGTACTAATAATATTCGGAAAAATTGTAATTATTCATAAATATAATCGGAAATTTCAGAATTATTTTCGGATTGGAGTTCAGAAATTCCAAATATTTTATATACAATTCCAATTTCGATTCGTTAATTTAAGAAAAATTGGAAATCAAAATTTCGAAGTTCAGACTACAAAAAATCATTCTAAAGTAACAAAATATCCAGACAGGAACGGGCGGAAATAAAATATTCCAATGTGATTTCCACCCCCAGTTGCAACACTCCTTATTGCAACATAGCAAGCATGGCTAGGACCGGCAATTAAGCGAGGCCTAACCGAAACCCGTTGGCTCGGTCCGATTATATTTGAGCTATTACATGAAATCTAATTCATTTATGATCCAAGTGTGAGCGTACTACGGCTCAACCCGAATAAGGTCCGCCTAACTAAGTTAATAATTAAATATATAATATATTTATTATTTTAATAATATGGCTCGACATACAAGTTACAAGTTACAACGGTATTATATTATTTTATTTTGCAAAAAAAATAAAAGAAATTAAGTGGTTGCGGTGGTAATAGTGAAATTATAGGAATCAAGTAAAAGATACCTATGAATATTTATTAAACTTCATTTGTTTCAAGGATTACACTATAGTTTTTATGTTATCTTGTGACTGATTTTTATATAATTTTGCTATTCATGAATATTATAAATGTCACTCTTCTGGTGCGAAAGGTTTTTTTTTGGAACACATTTGGCTGTGAGTTGTGAAGTATGTAATTTATATATTGTTCGATATAAATTCGATTTAAACGTGAAGCCCCAAAAAATACATAAGTCGAGCTTGAGCCTATAGTAATAAGATCCAATGGTATGTGAGCTTGAACTTATAATAATAAGGTTTGATAGTATCTGAGTTTGAGCCAACCAAGGCTCACATGATCAGATTATCAGCCCTAATCATGACTGTGTAAACTAAAAGGTTAAGGCAAAAGGATGGCGTAAGAGAAAGAAGCTCATTTGCCTTCTATCTTTTAAAGTTAGTATTTCCTATATTTGAAAGAAAGATTATAAGGATAAAATTAGAAATTAGGATTTAATGAATTCAGGGGTTATACGATATAAGGAAAAATTGTTGTTTTGGTTCTCTATGTTGGTCTATTTAGGAATTTAGTCATCTAACTTGTCATGTTTCAATTTTTCATGCAATACCTTTGCAAATATAGTATTTTTAGTCCTATCCTGCATGATTTTTAATTTTATGACGCGACAAATGAACTTGGAAATAGATAGATTCGACATCTAATTTACCATTGGTAGAACTTAAATTATGTGAGACGACACATCTATAAACCAAATTAGAGGAGCATTTATAATTTTTAAGTGTCCATATAAATAAAGTTATGCGGGTTTGTTAGGTATGTCATTAAACGACGGCTAAAATTCAAAGTTCGAGTGAAATTGGACTAAAAATACTAATTTTGCAAAATTATTGCATGTAAAATTGAAATAAGACAACTTATAGGACTAAATCTCTAAAGAGACCAACATATAGGACCAAAATTACAAATTTCACTATGATATAACTGTTAACCACAAATTTTCGAATCTGTAAAACATAAATACAAAACAGGAAAATATGGAACAAATAATTTATTAATCAAAACGAAAGCGGATTACAATCTCCGTAATTCCCCTGATTCTTCTCTCCTATTCTAATTTTGATTCAAGGGCTTAAAAGCTTGTTTTTGAATCGAACATATGATTTCCTATCACGAACATCTCGAATTCAAATACGTTATGAATTCGAGGCGGAGGCTCGAGAATATTCTAATTTTGATTCAAGGGCTTAAAAGCTTGTTCTTGAATCGAACATATGATTTCCTATCACGATATGAATTCGAGGCGGAGGCATCACGAACATCTCGAATTCAAATATGTTATGAATTCGAGGCGGAGGCTCGAGACGTGAGCTTGAGAGCTCGATATGTGTCTGTCATGTGAGTCTCGTCTTTTCCATGCACCGAATGCCTTATTTTATAGGCACAAGCTAGGGTTTCTTGATTTGCAGCACGGGCCGGACATTTTAAAGCCCAAATATATTATGAACTTTAATTTGAGACCTAATTAATAATCGATTTATTTTGATTATTAATTAGTAATTTATCTCAAAATTTCGATGTCTACAATAACCTCTCATACATGTTTCTTAGAGGCATAAATCCATTTTTTTTATTCACTATTAGGGATAACTCCTCGTTAAACTTAATACCTTATTTACCCCTATTATATTCATAGAAATATAATTAAATTATTGTTGCATAATTAAGTCCCGCTAATTTCCCTATACAATAACTCCCCTTAAATCTCTCACCAACTCCCCCAAATCTCCGAATGCAAATCACGCCATTTCAGATTTTTTTTTTAATTCTTTTTTTACAATTTTTTCTAATTTTAATTTAAAAATTATATTTTTTCATTTTTCATTTTTTTAAAAGGTCTTTTTTACCGCAACTTTAACAAAAAATTGAAATCCACTACATACTCATTGAAAATCACTATGAATTCATCGAAAACCACAATGCAGTTAAAGTAGAAATCACTATGAAATTATCGTAATCAACTTTAATACTAATATAATCACTACAAAAGTATCGAAATCGAATAAAAATGTACATAATCCACTACAAATTAACGTAATCCATTACAAAATTATCAAAATCCACTACAAAGTTATCAAAATCCACTTTATAGGTTAAAGTAATCCACTATAAAATTAACGTAATATATGGTTAATCCACTACAAACTTATCGTAGAAAAACACTTATACATCAACATCAAACTTATCAAAATACGCAACAAACTTCCGAATTTATGATAGTGTTGTTCGTGGTTTTCGTTAGGTTAGAGTGACCCGGTGACAAACACTATAAACTTATCATTACCCAACATCGTCTCACTTGATGCCATCACTCCACTTGTGCAAGAACCTTAATTAAAGAAAAAGAAGACAACAACGTGTCAATTTAATTCGTTTACTAAAAATCGGTCTCCAAAGCAAGAATTTAAAATCCACTATAATCTCGTCAAAATCCAATACAAAAATTATCGAAATCCACTAAAATATTAACATAATCCATTAAGAAATAAGTTAATCCACTAAAAAACTACAACGAAAGTATAATAACAAATAGTGACCTAAAACATGAAGGAGCCACAAAAGTATATTGAAAATCTCATATATAATAGCTCATTCAACAATTCAACTAGTTGCCACTTCTATTTTGTTAACCATCATATAGAATTTATTTATGGATATAGAGAAAAAATGACAGCAACAAAAACAGCAGCAAACCAACATCTTAAAAAACATCAAACCAACACGAAAACAACAACAAAACCAGCTGCAAATTAGTAGCCAAACAACAACAAATTGTAGCAAAACCAACAGAGAACAACGGCAAAAATAGCAGCCAAACAATAGCCAATTGCAGCACAAAAATACAATAAATAAATTACAATTCTTAATTTTCAGAAAAAAAGTATCCAAATTGTAAAAATATTTTTGGAAATTATGTGAATTTTCGATAATATTTAGTGCTTCACCTTATTAATTCCCTTATTGTATTCCCTTACTAAAAATTAATGAAATAAAAAAATAATTGCTCACCAGCTAATATTGATTTTATTCTTCTTTATTGGTCACCGATCTTTAAATCATATTGAATAAAAAAACTATATGAATCTCAAAAATCATGAACACATTAATATAGTGAAAGTAATAAATTGATGAAGTTCAAAAACCACAATTTCCAATTAGATGTTAATATTAACATTCAGCAAGGGCGGGGTTGCACTCCCTTTAAGGCAGTGGTGGCGGCGGCCGCGACATCTCCACTGGTTGGGCATCTACAGAGATTGGAGGGGGGGGTAGCAGGGAAGGCCCAGAGAGGCTTCGATGAACCAGCACAACACGGAGGTGCTCCACCATAGGAGCAAGATGCCTTTTCCTCTGTGAAAATAGTGGTCGGTGGATTTGCCTGGCGAGAATGGCGGTCGGCGGAGATCGGCGAAGAGAGATGAAGAGACAGAGCGCGGTTGGGAAAGAGAGAAATAAGGGTTGAAATTGAGAACGTGCAAAATAAATACGGAATAAATATACTTAATTCCATTAATAATGTACGACCATATATACATAAGGGTATTATAGAAAAAAAAACATAATAAAAAATAGGGGCAATTTGCTATAGGTCCCTCTATATTATAATTTATGTGTGTAAATCCAAGTCAAAATTTAATATTTTAATAAATTAATAATATTTATTATGGCAAAAATACCCTTAATTAAATCAAATCAAATCCCCAAAAATCTCTCTATCAAAACAAATTCCAAAACATATCTCTTTCAAATATTAACTAAAACAAATAAATTAATTCATAATGAAAATATACAATTTATTTTACAAACTCATACTCTTAAAACGCCACCGCAGCCCCACCACCGCCTATGATCCAGAAACTGCGACACCTATGACTCCGCGAACTGCAAATAGCAAACTAAAAATTAGATTTTATATTATTGAATTGCAAACAACAAAGCACCTATGATTTCGCCAAATGTAAACAGCAAACTGAAAAAACAAAATTCATAATTTGTATTACTGAATTACAAACAAAAAATTACCTATGACTTCGCCAAATGTAAACAGCAAACTGAAGAAAAACGTTCAACAAAACTTGCATTATTGAATTGCAAGCAATAAACTACCTATATGACTTGGCCAAATGCAAACAGCAAACTGAAAAAAAAAAAAATCAGCATCATTAAAAACATTAACCAAAAAATTGTTTATGGAACAATTTGCAAACAACAAAAACATTAAACAAAATGTTTGTAAAATGTAACTTAAGACATACCTTCAAATTGTAAACCAAATGAATCGAATCCCAACATCAAACGCAATTCTTCAAACAACAAACGAAGTTAAACCAACCTGAAAACGAAAATTGCTAACAACAAAAACGATGGGAAGGTTCTACGTACGGGAGACACAATGTGAATTTTGGCTATGATTTTGGTTTTCTGATTTTTTTTTTGGGAGGGGATGTTTGTTGTCCTCTTTAATTATTTCACCAAGAAATCATCTCATAATCTAAAAAGATCCTTGTTTTTTCCTTCTCTAGAATATTTCTTCATTATAAAAAGAAAAAGAAAAAGAAAAAAAAAAAGAGAAGTAAGAGACACAGAGAGAAGCGTGAGAATGAAGATGCAGAAGAAGAGATAGACGAGGAATTAAATATAGGGGAGATTAACGTGAGACTGGAGAGATGATATATAAGATTTATTTTCTTATTAATTAATGGTATTTATATATATATACTAATTATTTTAATTTATTTATATTAATTTATTGGGTCAAAGGACCTATGCCTATATTCATTTAACAACTAGGATCTCTACCTATATAAGTCAAAAAAAAGGGGTGTCTAGCAAATTTCCCCTAAAGATTATTGTTTAAAATACATTTGGATTTATCGCAAAAAGGGGAATTATTTTGGATCTACACTAACTACAAAAAACATAAGGGGGTTTTCTCAAATAATCCCATGAGTTTAAGTTAGATTTTCCATTAAGATGTAAACAGATGATTTTTGTATTATTTATCCCCTACCTAAATTACAATTCCTTCATCTATGTGCCTTTTTTCTCCAATTTAACCATGTCACACAAAACTTTATTAAAATAGAATTCGGCATAAACAGTCATAGACAGTGGCGGAGCCACGTTCAAGTGTGGGTGGGCTGAAGCCCACCCTGGTTTATGTTTTTTATGGAATTTTTTAATGCTAAAATATGTTTAGTTATCATTTTTATACACTATTTTAATCCTAATCCATTTTAATTAGCCCACCCAATAGATTTGTAATATAGTTTAAAGAGCTCTAATAATTATATTATGGATAATATACAATTTAATATAAATAATTTAATTAAAACATAAAAATTTCTATTTATTTTGCTCTATATTTTTGAAAAAAAAATTCAGGGATTCTACCTCCGAACCCCGTAAAATTTTAGCCCACCCTCACCGTAAATCCTGGCTCCGCCGTTGGTCATAGATTACCGTATTTAAAGGTAGCAATCCTCAAAATTTTATGAATTTTGGCATTTATGTATTGAGATTTAGGGTACTTTTCAACTTAGACTTGCCAAAACGACGTGCAAATATATCTTTCATGAAAGAATTTTGTTTTAAAATTTGCCTATTTCAATCTAACTCTTTGTTTTGATGATCTGAAATAAAATAACATAGTGTAATATAGATAGCAACATAAAGAGAGAATTAATAATGAAAGACATGCCGTGCACCTCGTGTTATAAATTAAATAGTCTTTATTGATCAAACAAAAGAGTCTTTTAAAAAATAATAGATGCGAAAGTTTCACCGGAAAAATCCATAGAATTAATATATAACTAGTTCTACACTCTTGCGATGCACGGTGAACACATATTTCTAATTAATGGTAAACACATATTTTAAATTGATGGTTCAAAACACATGAGTTATATTTGTATATATTCAAGTCCATACAATCATGTTTTCTAAAAAAATAATAGAAAATTTAATAGGCTCTTTAATCACTTAGTACCATATATATTAACGACTTTTAGAGTATCATATGCCGTTGTTAGCACAACATATAACTGTGTAACGTCATCAGACTTATGTAGGAGAGTGTTTGGCTACAATATACAAAAAATCAATTTCCGAAAAAATCGATTTTTAGAGATATACACTATTCGAAAAGAAGTGAATGTACGATTGAACTATCTGATATTGGCCAGACTTAAGCCAGACTTAAGCCACTGGGTTGTTTCCCCTTCTTCCGCTTCACTTGCACGTCTTTGTTGTTCCCAAGTAGATTCAATGTGGAACTTGCAAGTCTAAATGACGCCTTGAGACATAATTCTACATCCGATACTATGATACTATGATACTGAAAAAATGATAAAAAAATTACAAATGAGACATAAGCATGGTAGATATAGTTTGTGAGTAACAGGTTGACGGTGCCCAAAATATCCTACATAAGCACGTCCATATGTAAATTGGAAGAAAAGAAAAAAGGGAAATTCATTGGCCAAGTCCAATTTCATGCATACCAAAAGGCCCGTATGGTTCTGGCAGAGTTTACCATTCAGCACTTATAAATAGGTTGACAATTGACTTATTTTAATGGACGAATTTTGATTAATAAATTGAGATTATTCTATCTAGTTCTCTAAGAACTCTTCGATCATATCGGAGGATTCCGCGCGTTCACCCCGACTTATTAATCAATCTTTCGCAATTGATTGTTGGCGTCTTCACATACCAAGGCTTTGATACCAACTTGATACGAACTCTGTAGAACTTTTCGTAATTTAACCTAAGTTTAGAGAGATTTTCATAATTTACCCTAAACAATATGAAGAAGCTCCATAGTATAAATTGCGGTTCAAATTCAAAACACAAAACCGGACGTATGCAAGAAAAGCATTAATTGAAATTAATTAGGGCATAACAATTAGGTTTAAATATTAAAATCAAAACACATTAGTTATTGATTATTCCCTGTAATTTTTGACAAGAAAGATGAAAAAGAAAATATTAAATTTAATTTCAAGATACAGATTATATATATATATATATATATATATATATATATATATATATATATATATATATATATATATATATATATATATATATATATATATATATATAAATCCACACACATATGAAGCTCTCTTTTTGTTGATTTTTATGCATGAGTACAAGTAAGATAAGGATTTATTTTTCGAATAACGTAATTATGTTACAGATTTGATGAAATTGGATTGTTAAAAAAAATTACCAAGAAAAAGGTTACCAATTTTTTTGTGGATTACATAAATTGATATCATGAATCTTTATAATAAATGAATAATCCCAGCAAGATCGGTATCGGACATGAAAGTTTCTCGATTACCACTTAGCCTTCCCCTTCCTTTATTTTCTAATCTGTTGGACCCATAGTTAAGTCAGCCTCCCCCGGAATGTGTTGCGAATGCTAAGTGATGGAGAACTTGTAAATAACTTAAAAAAAGAGAGTTTTGTAGGAAAATACTTATATGGCTTACAATTGCTTGAATTTCTTAGATGGTTACAAATGATGTCGCTACTCCTATTAATACCAGGCCACCTTCACAATGAATGGTGGATATCTATTTGATTTGCAGACTAGGAGTTGTTCACTAGAACACTCCAAAGAATTCCTACAAAATATCTATAAAAGGAGAGTTCTAGAATCCTCTAAGAATCTTTGCGAAACCTATTTACATTTGGGTTACATTGAGCCTAACTCTTCTTGGACTAAGTCTTGGGATCTTTTATTGGACTTAACTCTTCATGGTTTGGAACTGAAAGAAAAGGAAAACGGAAATTCGTTGACCAAGTCAAATTTCATGTATCCCGAAAGTCCCGTATGATTATGATAGAGTTACGTTTATCATTCAACTTATAACTCTCTCATATGATGTCCAAATAAGGTGATTCAAATTGCCGAGGAAAGAAAACTGAAAGTTCAACAACTTTCATGTTTTGAGCGGAGAGCGATTCAAAGTGGAAAAGGGTCTTAATCGAGCTTGAAGTGCATGCACATGCACAACCCAATGTCTACGCGAGTTAAGAAGGCCGAAGGGTGGCCGAAAAGTCGACTTGAAGTTCAAGTTAGTTAATTTAGTTATGCACGTATTTATTTAGGATTTATTATGTTTTTATTATTTTAGGGTTCTTTATGGTTATGATTTGTTTATTTATTAGTTTACTTATTATAGTTTAGGCATGAGTCATTTTCCTTGTTAAAAATAAGTTATTTTAGCACTTATAAATAGGTTGTCAATTTGGCTTATTTTAATGGACGAATTTTGATTAATAGATTGAGATTATTCTCTCTAGTTCTTTAAGAAATCTTCGAGCATATCGGAGGATTCCGTGCGTTCACCCCGACTAATCAATCAATCTTTCGCAATTGATTGTAGTGTCTTCACATACCAAGGTTCTTGGGTAAAGTATTTGAGCCTCGTAACAAGTTATGCGGTGTTCGTATCAGTTGGTATCAAAGCCAACATTAAATAACCAAGACAGCTGACTTTACCAAACTTCATAAGAAACGTGGGAATGTTAGGAGTAGACCAAATAGATCCGGTTACAACACAAAATCAAATTTAACCAAAAAAAAAACAAAACCTCTCTCTCTCCCTCCTTTTTTTTTCTTATAAATGCGTAACTGCAAAACAAAAATTACATAATGCATGATGAAATAAACGCGAGTGAAAGAGAAAAAAAGTGAAGGGGATGCATGCAACTGTATGGGATATATCTTCACATTAACAATAAACGCAATCCCTGAAAACCCAACTTCCAAAGCAGCCAAAATATTTATTAATCCCAATTCAAACACAAAGATTGTTCTTATTTGGTAGCATACACAAACGTCCAATAGTAGCTGTTTCCCAAGAATAAGAGTTCTTTTTTTAAGTATGTACGATCTTTATTATAAAGAAAATAAAGAGAGACAAATAATATTGGTCGTGCAATATGTAGTTCACTGGGCTTTGTAATTGAACTGTGTAACGAGCTTTCGACCAAGAGACTCCGGAACCAGTTGGTTATGAGGGCACTAGGTTTGTAAAACAGCTTGACAGTCTTACTGACTCGACTCGACTAGGATTCGAACTTAACACTAGCCAATTTGAGATTAACTGATATGTATATATATATATATATATATATATATATATATATATATATATATATATATATATATAAAACAATTCAAGAGTAGCTTTCTCTTACTGAAAGATGTAACTTTTTCCTATATAAACATCCAATCATAATAGGAATTTTCGGAAAAATAAATAAGTTGGAGCCCTTTTAGTAATTTTTTTGGGAATTGGTGAATTTTTTTACCCCACAAAGTTAAGAAGTACATGAAGTATCAAATTCACATTTGCCACAATCATGTGTTGTATGATTAATGCATGTCCTATATGAGATACAAAAACATATGAAGTCGTCTGGACATACAGACTGTTGAAACAGTGCATGCAACTGTATCAGATTAAACAGCATAAATACCTAATGATTTTCGCAAGGAATCAAATCTCTGTGCATCATGGATTTTTGGAAAAGCATCACTTAATTCATTCCCTATTGCAACATAATCTATTGAAACAATTCCCTTTTCAGCCAAGTCACTCATGAAGCGATAACAAATATCAGTAAGCTTAGTTCTAGAATGGTGAATTAGATCTATAAATTTATTTTTCGTGCTCAAATTATTAAAATCCAGACTACCAAGTTTTCTATGCTCCAAACTAGCGTTGTCAACAGAACTGTTGGAACAGTTAGCACTAATATCACATGATTTTATTATTAATAATATCCATTATTATATGATATTAATATGTATTAAAAAATATAATAAAAGGTAAAGCTCGCGAGCTGTCGAACAACTGAAATGAAGCTCGAGTTCGGCTCGTCGAAAAGCTCGGGCTCGCTAGCTCGAGCTCAAGTACGTACGAAGTTTTTTCGAGCAAGCTCCAGAAGCTCGCGAGTCGGCTCGACTCGTTTACACCCCTATTTGTAACCCTTAATTACAATGGGCGTACCACGCCAAATTCGAGATTGAGAATAACCATCAATATAATTAGTAATTTGATTATTCCAACTAAATTTAGTATTGTACATGTAACGATTGTCTAAGGAATTTTAGGCAAGCCCAAAAAGCCTTAATGGCTCTCTCTAAAACCCTTTTTCAATATCTTTCTCATTTAATTTGTCCAACTCAAATGGGCTTAGAGAAATTGTCTTGACAATCTTTTGGTTGTACTCCCGAGCAAGAGATGGTATGGGGAGGCTATTCCCTTTGTAGAGACTTGTACTTCTCATATTTGTTGAGTCTTCTTCATTAAAATCTTGCATTTTGAAGAGGTGGGCCGACCCTTCTTCTTCCATTTTCTCCTCACAATTAGACTCATTTTTGTACATCATATACAATATCAATTGGGCTGACCCTAACAACAATCCAATCCCATTTGGTACCTTCACATAAAAAAAATATTAGCAAAATAAATTAATGTGGAATTTAAGAAGAAAAAATTAAGGGGAAAATTTGTAGTTAGATAAAATTTACCCCAATGTAGTAATCTTTAATAAGTACGGCGTAGGCAGACCACACCGCCCCGTTCAGGAATTGGAAAAACGATAGGAAGAACGGCATATACTTTACGCTTTTCATCTTAATCACCGTTCTCTATCAACAAAAATAGCTACATTTATTTAGAAAAGGAAATACGAAAAATGGGATAGATGAATTCAATAATGCATTTTAATTCAACGATTAGGATTTTATAAAAGAATTATGAACATAATTTTTTTTTAAATATTACTCCATAATAAGTGAATTGTGTAAAAGAAAAACAAAATGTTGTTTTAAATCGCGAAAAAAAAAAAATATCTTCGTGTTATTAATAGTTGCAAAACATTTCCCTATAATGCACTGTTTTAGCACACAACTCACTAAATGGTATATCTTGAAAAGAATGTTCGCTAAAAATATTGTACTAATAAAAATCACACTAGAAGTTCTGCAAGAATTAAATTAAACACAGAGGCGCGAATCCGTTAAATCCTGAAATATTAAATCCGTCACAAAACTCAATTTAAAAAAAAAAACATTCATATGTATTAATTTCAAAATTACTTTGCGAAAAATTAAACGATAATGTGAAATTCTTGTATCGAAATAAAACTAGTTAAAACTAATTTATTTCATGATGTGATTAATGAAATGAAATATTGATATAAATTGATGATGAGGGTGCATGAGAGTAATGGTGGGTACCATGGCAGAGAGAGGAGCAGCGTACATGCCAATAGTTATGACAGCACATAAAACTCCAACAAGTGTAAGGCGGATACCACCTCGTAAACCCACCATTGTCACAATTATTACACCACCAAGAAAACCAACATTCACTATTCCCACTAACTTCACTGATTTTACCTACATCCACACACAAGTATATATTTCCCAATTTAGACTTCAATAATTGAACCGGGGAAAAAGATAAACTTCCAAGTATATATGCAATTCAATTAGGCCTCGTTTGCTTATCTATATATTGGATTATTTTAGATTAAATTTCCACCTGATTGATTAATTATTTTGTCGATAGTATGTTTGGTTCATATATTACATCATGTATTATATGTGGATTCATTATAAAGTCCTTATTTAACAAAATTAAGTTATTTTTGTAAGGATGAAATTTTATTAATCGAAGGGGGTGGAGGTGCTACTAGTTTAACAAAATAGTAGCGTGTGATTCTGGGATTTTATATTAATAGTGGACTTGAATAATTTTGAATTTTACCAACCAAAAATCGTATTAACTTCTACAAGATAGTCAATCCAACCTAATACTAGAAAGCAAACGAGGCCTTAGGAAATATAATTATAATTTACCGTCTCTAGCAATAACATTAACTTTTTCGACTTATCGTGAACAAAAAATTGTGCCGTATGAGTCATGTCAAAGGTTCTTTATTCTTGCGAATGGGTACAATGGTAGTGTAATAGTCTTTGTTTCAAAATAAGTGTCATTTAAAATTTATGCACACCAATTTTAAAAACTATTAGATACTCTTGATTTTAGGAAAGAACAATTTGTATTTCACAAAATTACCCCTTCTGTGACTTTAAATCTTTCTTTATCACTCTATCGATCTGTTATTAATGGTTGGATAAAATTGAACTAAAAAAGTGTCATGTCTTGAAACACTAAAGCGACACTTAATATGAAAAAAAATATTATGGCAAAACCTTTATAATTGCAAATTTTAAATTTATATATTTGAATTGAGTTATTGATAGTATTAAATTAACAATTAGTTAAATTGTATACTTAGACAATTATATTAAAAAAAAAAAGAAAAAAGAAAAAAAAAAGGATAAGATGAATGTATGGTGGCTGACCTTGGTGTGTTTGGGGGAATAAATGAGAAAGAGAATAACATAGAGAAGGTTGAAGCCGGCTCCAACACCATTCACAGTCACAACTAACAAACCGTATTAAACAAATTGATTGCAACGTCCACAAACTTGTGCTCAACAAGTTTTTTTTTTCTTCTTTTCTTTTCATTTTAAATTTTAATCATACAGAAATTTATAATTAAATACTTATATGCTAAATCCCACACCAATTTTACCAAATCATACACACAATTGAAAAAATTTCTCTCTTTAAAATCTCATCTTCTCCTTTCCCATTCTTCTTTTTTTTCCCTAACTTTTTTCACAAAATCACACACTAAAAATGTCCATATCATTCCAAGTTCGAATTTGAGAAAAATCTTCATGTGTTCAAACTAAAATAAAGTTGGAATTTGAGAAAAAAATTCGAATTGATATGAATTTAAATAATTAAAAAGGCATAATGAAACTGAAAAATATTAAATAAACATAAACTCATTTTTTATGATTATTCACGTGTAAGATTAACGAATTTTGAGTGACTTGGAAAAATTCATCATAGAAAAAAGTTAGAGAGGGATTTAGTAAATTTTAGTGTAGAATTTAGCATGCCCCGTTCCCTAATTAAATATCATATATTACCAGCAAATAAAACGTGTATAATATATTCAAAGAATCAAGTCCAACGTACAATTCACAAACTGGTTTAAGAAAGAATTAACAAGAAAACTCACTTGCTTTTGGTTCTCATTTTCTTTTTTCTTTGCTAATTAAATGTGAAGCCACAAATATTATCCTCTCTCATAAAATTCCTCCCTATTTTACTCATCACCGAACTCGGCCTCTTATTCCTATAGTTAACGGCGTTAATTATCGGAGGGCAAAAATGGAATTTCGTGCAAAGAACACAGCGAGAAAGTTACTTTAATAAAATCAACAAAGAATCTTGGGTGGATTACAAAAGGAACCCTGTATTATTTCGAGTATTCAAAAAGTTCCCCATATTTTTAATAATAGCAAAATTAAATTGGTCTTGCTATATATTTATATTTAACAACGACTCTTAAATACTGAGTTTTATGGGTGGTTTTGCTATTAAAAAATATAAATTCCATACTTACATTGGAGAGGCGAACATAAGTATAGAAATCACATTTCCTGCAGCAATAGGACGACTCATTTTTAATTGTTCTTTGTTTAAAATGTAACAATACAAAAAATAAAGATAAAAATAAAAATAATAAAATAATGACATATGATTACCGATAATTCCAATGATGAAGCTCAAGCTAGCCATAGAGAAGATGAGAAGAGAAGAAATATATGTTATATATATCAAATTTTATTATAGAGATATTTATATGAGGAAAAAAGCATGTAAATAATTGATAGGTGTGGTATGTGGTGGTAGCCTAAAGAAAAGTTGGCACTGCTTTAACTGATTTTGTACTCATTTATAGATATCGAGATCCCGTTATCTTCAGCTCAATGTTGCCACGTTCATATATATCTATCTAGTAAATCATTCTGTCTTTCCGGTTACGTTTTCGATCACACATACTTTGTGACCGTAAACGTGTTTTTTTTTTCTTTTCTAAAAAAGAAAAAGAGAAAGCATGGCACTTCAATAAACGTGTCTCGACTCATTGTCATGTGGGCTTTATCGTTTAGGTATGTGTCGATGCACTTCGATACACTGTTCCAATATAAATGCACGATGATGATTAATGCTGAAAATTGGGCGGAAACGAATTATAATAATAGCCCCCTTGACAAAAGTTTATTGGCTCCAATTTCGGAAAGATTGAAGTATTTCGGAAATTTTCGGTAATTTTATCAAATTTACAATTTTTGGATATTTGCGGATTTATGTTTCGGTAATATTACTGTCTCGCATCTAATATGTTCAGTTAAGGCATCCTGGGTCATTTGAGTCGATTGGGTATATGTCGAAAATCGAATTAAAAATTGAATTTATTATAATAGGGAAGTTCATTCACGGAGTTTTGTCAAATAACCCATTTATTTTATCCCCTTAAGTTTTGTCAAATAACCCATTTATTTTATCCCCTTAGGCCCCGTTTGGTTGCCAAGATAAGCCATGATTAACTAAATAGTTGAACTTAATTTGATGTTTGATATCCTCAATAAATTGTCGGGTCGACCCGCCAAAATTATATAACCATGGCTTATCTTGGCTTATCTTGCCTTCTAATAAGTTTTTTTTTTTTTTTTTTTTTTTTTGACGTTTCAAGCTCCAATAAAAATATTATTACCATAAAAAGAATTTTTTTTTTTAAGGAATAACCAAATTTTATAATTTTTCTATTAAGTTTTCACCGATACTTCAAATTGATTAACTATTGAATTATAAATCTTTGTCTCTACAACTTAAAACAACCAACAAATTTTAAAATTATTTAGACTGAGTATATAATTTAATATAAGTGATATTTGTATCCAAAATTCTTTATTATTGCATGTACGTGAAAACCCCTCAATGTGCCCAAAATATTATGTCCAAATGTTCGCCACATCCAACACTTCAATTCCCCGAAAAATGCATCCAAGCAAGCTACCCGAATTCCTCTAGAAACAGAAAACAACAACGGTTGTTTTAAGATCCTAACAGTATTGAGAGAATACCGATTATGATCTTCACCATTAAAAACGTATAATAAAAATTGAGGTCGATCCGACGGTTAGGTATTGCGGGATGACATCTGTACGAGAACTATTACTTCTCCAAAAAATTGTACGAAACCCAACCCAACACTAATCACTGTAATTATAATATCGTAAAGTTTATCTAATGATGGAATTGTGATGGTAGAACTATTGAATATAACCAAAGTAATGAACCAAACGACAATTGTCCAAGTAATCACAAATTCGATTTCAAATCAAAGTTGCACATTAGATTTTCATTTTCATTTTCTTTTTCATGTCTCTCAAGGAAAATAACAAGATAGTAATAATTATATATTAATATACCTAAAAAATTGGCTCATGAGGTAAAATTGATTTTTGTTTAAAATATCCACAAATAAGTTGTATGTAAATATTGCCCCAATCAATATTTGTTGGACCATCTGATGCAATAAGGACATTCATACTAGGGGTGGTAAACGAGCCGAGCCGACTCGTAAGCTCGACGAGCCGGCTCGTAAAAAGCTCGAACTCGGACTCGAGGTTTTCGAGCTCGCGAGCTCGAGCTTCCAGGCGAGCCGAGCTCGAGCCGGATTTTAGTTGTTCATCAGCTCGCGAGCCGGCTCGCGAGCCGGATTAATTATTTTTTTTTTATTTTTTATATGTTATTTTTATTTAAATAATGTATAATAATATAAAATATTATAGAAATAAATACAAATATTAAAAAAAATACATAATCACAATTTAGTTTTTATTTTGTATTTTTTAAAAATAATTTTTAATATTAAAATAATAATTAAAAAATAATTAAAAAATATTTAAAAAAAAAAAAAAAAAAAAAATTGGGCTCGAGCTCGACAAAATTAACACGAGCTCGAGCTCGAGCAAAAAAAAGAAGAACTCGACGAGCTCGAGCTCGAGCTCGAGCTCGACAAAATAGACTCGAGCTCGAGCTCGAGCCAGCCAAAAGAGGCGAGCTCGGCTCGTTCACACCCCTAATTCATACTTTATATAAGACAAAGGCGGGTAGAATCCCATGTGGTTTGCTATTTGAAAATGAGATTTAGGGAATGGTAGCTTTCAAACTTTTGGAAGAAGCTTCAATGTGAAATAAAATTCGAGTTTATTATCAAAAAAAAAAAAAAAAAAACGAGACACGCAAGTGAACGAAATTCTCTATAGTAGATACTGTCGGTTGGATCTTCCATGAATATTTTCGTGTTACTTCGATGTACACTGCTTTTTCCTTTTTTAGCAAAGGGGTTTGCATAATTATATTATAGAGATGCTAATTTATTATTAATAGATATTTTATCAATATTGTTTTTGTGCTCGATTTTTTTTCTAGTGAATACCTATCGCCATTTTCAACCCCATTACGTTCTCTTACTGGAATTACGAGCACTGCACTCCCGACTTTTATGTTTCAACTACATTTCACTCCCCACTCTTAATAAAATGTTCACAATATATTTCGCTTTAATTCAAATTATATCAACCCTTCTTTTTCTTTAAAAAAAATCGTTTTTCTACCCAAAACAACATTTTTTTCGACAAATGTTTTTGCAACCATTTTTTCGGCAAAAAGACTTCCCGACCTTCTTATTTCCTTCTTTTTTTATTTTTTTTTATAATTTTTTTGTCCGCCAAAATATTTTTTCTCCATTAGCTACCATCAATTTTAAGCTCTTTAATACAAGAACACAAAACTAACAACTTGAATGGATTCTTAGAGTGCAATAATAGCCACAATTGTACTAACCCATCTCGTACTTTTGGGTCCATCAGCGAGCATTTTGCTCGTACTCTGCCATTTTCGTCTTGTACATATGTGTTATTTCCGGCACCAGAGGATAATCGAGATTTGGATCAGTCAAAAGAAAATAAATCGAGAGCAACATCTAAAAGTAGGGGTAGGAAAAAAATCCCAATTACCGAGTACTGCGACATACAACTGAAGATTGCCTAAAAAAATACCAAAGTACTGGTTATCATTTCATTCGGTGCGATATTGGTACCGTATCGCATATGGTTGGTACAGTAATGGTATTGCATTCTCAATACCATAGTAATACTGTACCGTACCATGTGATGGGATTCGTTTGGCCACCATAAAAACGTGCTCTATCTCTTGAACTTTTATGTGTATTTATATGCTTGTATTCTTCGGTTCTTGTGTGTGTGGGGTGCGTGTGTTTCTCTATCACCTATTTTTTCTGCCTCCTTTTCACATAGTCTCTTCCTCTCTTTTATCCTCTCCATTCAGCCTTGGAACGCGTGCCATGGAGATAAGGAGACAGATGGGCCAGGAAGTTAATGGGCCGGTGGATTGATGGACTTGAGAGAGAGAAGAGGGGCTAATCTTGGGCCTATTCCGAGAAGAGAGGGGTTTATGGTAGGCTTTTAGGACTGGGGAAATCTGCCCCGATCATCTACTCCCCTCAATTCGTCATGAGGAGTGCGGAGCAACTAGTCGTGGCGAACTACTCTCTCGAGATGCGGTTGACGAGGTGAAGAGGCGCGAAGTAACTAGTCACCTCGAGTTTGGTTTTCTCTCTTTTTCTTTTGGAACGAGATGTCGTTCTTCGCTCTATGAACAAATTACCGGTTACTTTAGTTCTTTCCTAATGCCATGTTTTTCTTTTCACTCTGTATTTTACGATGTACCCTCCTTTTTTGGATGTGAGATACCTCGTTTTACTCCTCTTTTGGACGCGAGATACATCGTCTTACTTCGGATGCGAGATACCTCGTCTTACTCATCTTTCGGATGTGAGATACATCGTCTTACTTCGGATGCGAGATACCTCGTCTTACTTCAGATGCGAGATACCTCGTCTTACTCGTCTTACGGATGTGAGATACCTCGTCTTACTCATCTTTCGGATGTGAGATACCTCGTCTTACTTCGGATGCGAGATACCTCGTCTTACTCATCTTTCGGATGTAAGATACCTCGTCTTACTTCGGATGCGAGATACCTCGTCTTACTTCGGATGTGAGATACCTCGTCTTACTCATCTTTTGGATGTGAGATACCTCGTCTTACTTCGAATGCGAGATACCTCGTCTTACTTCGGATGCGAGATGCCACGTCTTACTCATCTTTCGGATGCGAGATACCCCGTCTTACTCCTCTTTCGGATGCGAGATACCTCGTCTTACTTCGGATGCGAGATACCTCGTCTTACTCATCTTTCGGATGTGAGATACCTCGTCTTACTCCTCTTTCGGATGCGAGATACCTCGTCTTACTTCGGATGCGAGATACCTCGTCTTGGTCATCTTTCGGATGTGAGATACCTCGTCTTACTCCTCTTTCGGATGCGAGATACCTCATGGTGCGACAGGGTCCGGGCACAACGGGGCTCTCACTCTCCCCGGCGCCCCTTTCCAGGGGACTTGATAATAATGCCAGTAGAAGACACACATATTTCCTATATCGTTTTGATGACAAATTCAATAAACCCTATGGTCTTCCAACGAAAAGCCCCAAAGAACCGCACGGCAAACAAAGTCAATTAAGCAAAACCCCAAAATTATTTGACCAAATTTCACCAAACAATAGCAGACAAGGAAAAAATCGGAAATATGCGATAAAAGAGAAAAGACAGTTTAAATTCTGAGAAACTTCCCTTTGTTCAGATTTCTTTCTGTCGAGTCAAATCTACTCACGTCTTAACCTCAATATTTCCCACAGACGGCGCCATTTGACGGGGTTCGTTTGGTCACCATAGAAACGTGCTCTATCTCTTGAACTTTTATGTGTATTTATATGCTTGTATTCTTCGGTTTTTGTGTGTGTGGGGGTGCGTGTGTTTTTTTCTCTATCACCTTTTTTTTTCCGCCTCCTTTTCACATAGCCTCCTCCTCTCTTTTATCCTCTCCATTCAGCCTTGAAATGCGTGCCATGGAGATAAAGAGAGAGATGGGCCAGGAAGTTAATGGACCGGTGGATTGATGGACTTGAGAGAGAGAAGAGGGGCTGATCTTGGGCCTATTCCGAAAAGAGAGGGGTTTATAGTGGGCTTTTAGCACTGGGGAAAACAGCCCCGATCACATGCCTACTATTCTAGAATATTTTATAATTGTTATTTTTATAATTTTTCATTATTTTCTATAACATAATATTTATCAATTTATTCAAAAAATTATTTCAAATACTTTATTTTATTACGTGTAAGTTTCTTAAGGCTAACATATATTATATTTATTATTATACAAAGAATTATAAATTACTTAAATACATATATACTGTGATTTTCATGAATGAGCTAATTTTATTTCAGAATTTGCCCAGTGCGTTGCACGACGAATAATAATAAAATTTTAAAATAAACACATGTAAATATATGTTAAAAAAAAAAATATGACCAAAATTAATAAATGTCATGTGCAAAACCAATATAATAGAAAAAATAAAATGTAAAAATTTCACTAATTGCAATTATAATGTATATATCTATTTTAGACATAAAATTTAGTAGACATATGTCTATATACTGAAATGAGAAGAGCGACCGACTTACTATTCTTTGCGGCGAATTTTAACAATAGATGTTGATCTACAGTAGGAAAATGCAATATATATGAAGATAACATTTCAGATAAATTATGAAGACAAAATAAATATTTGTTAAATGCAAATATCGTATAAAGCAATTAATGGATTTGTAAGAGAACGATGTTGGATATAACATTTCGATAATTAGTAAAACTTATATTTATGGATATAATAGTAAAAATGTAAATGAATAGGAATTTGCTATATGCATCTCAGAATTCGCATCGACTTTAGTCGCCAACTTCTCAAGAACCATTTGAGAATTCTGAGATGTAGAAATTCCGTGAGAAATTTCAGGCAACCGTGAAAGTGGCCAAGAAATATAAAGAAGAGAAAATCCAGTTATTTGAGTGGAAACGTGAGAGTTAATTATTTCAGATGTAGAAACATGGGAATTTATTAGAACGTGCGAGAAGTTACGGAACTGAACTACATGATACAATTACCTTAAACTGAAACGGCCGTTTGAAGCTTTCGAGAAGAAAAAAAGAATGGAGCGAAGAAGAATGGGAAGGCAGTTTCAAAATCGTGGGAATTTTTTTTATTTATTATTTTTTTATTTACGGTTTTTACGTGCTAAATTAACGGTTATGTAAAATCACTTACCTAAATATGTGCTTATAAAACGGAAGAATAATTATAGGATTGAATGACATTTTGTTTTCCAAAAATGCCCCTAGGGTTACAAAATTTCACAAAATAGGTCTAGGATTTCGGGGCAAACCTTTCTTTTATATATAAAGATATATTAATAGTTCATACTTGGGCTTAATAGCCTCATGGGCCGGATCTTTTGGGGCTTGGGGTTTCGTGAGCCTAGGCCCATTTACTTTATAATTTGGGCCCCTGGCAAATTAACCCAGATCAATATGAAAGAGAAGTTGTTGTCGTATTTTCTGTTATGGAAGGCTCGGCCGATTTACAAGAGAAAATATTTCATTAGAGTTTCTTAAGTTTCCAATTTTGAAATTCAGTCATTTAATTAATTTAAGAATTTATTCAATTGTATTTCAATATTGTGTAAAATTCAGCTACTGAAGTATATTTTTTTGTCAATATTGTAGGACATCATACAAGGTAATATAAGAAGTAATTATCGTTTTCCAAAGTTCCATCAATTATTAACTTTATTAATTATCAAAATATAATTTAAAATGTTTATACTAGAGTGAAATGATTTTGTTCAAAGGTCCTGAAATTGTTATTAATTAACATCTAATTAAAAGTTTTTAAATTTACTTTCGATTAATTCAGTCTAAAAAATACTTATTAAATTTTTAATATTTCCTTCGAATGAAAACCATCTTAATTAATTTAGATCAAGGTAACTAATTTTATTGTCCCGTGTAACGCACAGGTTATAATTATTAGTACTTATCAAAATTTAGATAAATTGGTTATAATTACTAGTACTTATCAAAATTTAGTATAAATTTATCGAAATCCACCATAAAATTAATATAGTCTAATATAAAATTAACGTAATCCACTTTTACAAAACTTTGGTTGTCAACATCATCTAATATAGATAAGCAAATCTTCGGTATTAAAAGAAAACCAATGTGTTTTGAGAGGAGAAAAATAAATCGTTTTACAATAATAACAAAACCACTACTATTGTTTTTTTAAGGCACCAACAAATTAACACCAGCACCTCTAACAGTAGTAGACCTACCCGAGCATTACCCAACTTAATCACCCTTGATGCCATCGCTTCGCATGCTCAAAAATCTAAAACAAAGAAAAGAAGACAACAATGTGTCAATTTAATTCATTCAAAAAATTTAATTTTGAAAGCAAATATCTAAATCAATTACAAGCCCATCAAAAACCATTGTTGTCTTGTACCGATTGATCACTAACTTTCTTGTAGATCGATCCGTGGGCTTGAAATTAGGGTTTTGCACGGGTCACCTTGTATTACACGATTTTCGTGTTCTTCTTGCTTTTTCTACAAGGCTTGATCTTTTTTCTCGCTTCTCGTGTCCTTTGCTCCGTATTCTTCCTCTTTTATCCCTTTACGCCGGTTAACCACTATAATGTAATAAATATTGCCACAAAAATATGTAAAAGATGCAAAATGTATGAATATATATAATTCTTAATGCAATATTACCTCAATGCGACTAATTGACCTAAAAATAATTTCTAAATGCTTTATAATTGTCTTAAATGAATGCTAATACGTATAAACTGCGGCCACATAATTGGTTACAAAACTAAGTGTACATGTAAATTCAAAGACAGATGAATTACATGCAGCAAGATAAGAGAAGATAGGAGAAACTTTTAAGTGAGTTAGACAATTAACAAAGGCAAATTTAACCAAATGAACTCAATTTACAATTCCAATAAAAGATTTTTTAAGTTTTTTGAACAAATTACAAATCCCAATCTTTATTCCATACCAAACATGCATTGCCAATGATGTTTTGAAAATCCAAACTTTCCATGACAAGAAAAAAAAGAAAAAAAAAATTAACAAACCATCAAATTCCGAGACCAATTTACGGAATGATACATCACACACAAGATAAATAAAAGCAGAAAATAAACGTGCTGCTGCGGCTATACCATGTCAAGCGGTTATGGTGATATAGCCCGTTTCAAATGCACAATTGCCTTATGGACTCTCTTTTGTCTTCACACAGGCTCAAGATTTCTTTATCTTTCTCGTTCAACTTTCTTTCCAATTCTTTGATCTTCTCATTCCTCTCACGTATCAGTTTCTCGAGGTTTCTCATTGGATCAATTCCCGACGTGTCATTTACCTTTTCACAAGTTTCCGTTTCCAGTATCTGCTGAGCGTCTTTACTATAAGCATCAATAGTACCGGATAACATAGTAATCCTCTCTTCAAGCAACTTTTGTTCTTGTCTCAACTTGTCCACTCTCTTCACTTTACTCTCTTCCTTCACGCCTAATAGTTGTTCCGTGATTCGCAGTTTCTGACTTATTTGTGGTTGCTTACCTTGTGAAGTTGATTTCATCATCTCTAATTCTGTCAGGAGTTCCTCTTTATCTTCTTCCAACCGATGAATTACCACATTTTGTGCATCAATTTGTTCTTGGAAGTATTCCGACATCTCATCTATCTTCTTTCGTGATAATTCGAGACTCTCCTCAGTGACTCGTTTTTCATCCTCGACGGCAGCCAATTTTTGTTTCAAGTCAGCCACCTCCGAAAGTGCAGTCTCTAACTCTTGTTTTAAGACAACTTTACCATTATGTTTGCCTCTTCTCATCGGAGAATCATCGGTATCAGAGCCTGAAGAGTCTGAGTGTCCATGAGCTTTCTTCCTTAACTCTTCAACGAGATGAGTATAACGTGCGTAAAGAGATTGGTAGCATCTGTGAAACTCATGGATAAGATCTGCGACTGCCCCTTTGCTATAATTACCATCCCCCTCTTTAAGAAGATTTAAAGCCCTCTTCACTTTGCCATCAATATCTACATTTATAATAAGTCAACATACATGACAACTTCGAATTAGAAAGGTGATTAGTATGAAACTAGCGAATTTTCTTGAAACATATAATGGAAAATATAGGAATTCTCAAAACCTAAACAATCTAAACATGCTTGTTAGCATTAATGAATGTCGAAATAGATCATCCATTTTCTTTTTTTTTTTTTTTTTTTTTAATGACTTTACAAAATTGATCTACTAGTATGCTAACCACATTTTTAAATATGACATGGTGGTTAATTTTATTGCCAATTAATTGATTCGTTACTTCAGTGCGTATTGACTCTAGATATCGTGAAGATAATATCTTCGCTGATTTTTTTTAGAATATATTCACAATCTAGATTAAAAAGGACATACATATCATGGAGAAAAAAAAAAAAACTAGAGCATAATATTTTGGATATATATCTTGATTAGAGTAAAAGGAATAACTTGGAGTTACTGTTTTAATTTGTTATATATGATACTAGCAGATTTTGTACATGTTGAACTGCCTACCAAAATAAATGGTTCATCAAAGTTTATATATGAGATTTATTCTTTCCTTTTAGTATAACTTACTAGATATCTAAATCCATAGATACTTTTTCAGTTCTCATCCTTTACTAGTTATCCTAAAACCATTATATTCTTAAAATACATTCAACAAACAACTCCCAAAACTTTCTTTTCTTCTTATCTTTTCGAATTTTCGGGTTCCGTTCTACTTTATGAAAAAACAAGTCCTAATTGTTTTATGCCCATCCTATAACAAAATACAAGACTCGCTACTGGCCATAACCACGAAACCATCAAGACCATTCGTGGTGAAACATACATTATGATCATGTGCAAAACCTCAAGATCAGTGATCCGATAATTATGGGGTTAAAGAAAATATTGCCGTATGTAATATCATTTATATGACGAGGACGGAGAGAAGTAATAAGGAACAAATGTATCACTGAAACAAACAATACTCCGTCCGTTCCATAATTTCTGTCACTTTTAAGAATTTTTTTACTCCATATTATTTGTCACTTTAGAATTCCAAAACTACATTAATTACATATTTTTAAATTATGCCCTTGTTAACTCTTCAACATTCTTTCATCATTAATTAATAAATAAGAGTATTTTGGTCTAACAATATTTATTTTCCTAAAATCAAGACATATTTATTGAGTTTCTTAAGATCTGTGCAGATGTGAAAAACGACTATTATATATTTAGGAACAGAGGGAGTATATATGAAGGTACTAGTGTTTTTAAAACGTACCTGTGTTGTCTCCGTTGAGTTCATTGGCTTTGTCGGGATCAATGTAGTCGCCGATAAAGGCTTTAAACTTGTGCCACCTATGCTTAGGCATTCCTTATTTCTTTGATTGCTATGTCTTAGAACAAGGTTTTCTTGAATCTTGATATATTCGAGAATGAACCCTTTGCTTCTGTGGAACCAACAAATGCTTTTGATTCCATACAAATAATGTGTTCGGAGAGTTGCTTTTTATTATTGGAATAACCAACTACCTAGTTGACATTCCAAATATTAACTTATTTGATATCGTAAGGTGATCAATCACCACAACGTTCACTCAATTAGGGCAGAGTTGAAGTTTGACAATTATTAGTTACCTATTTTTTATTTTATTTTTTTTGGGGAAATTATTTAAGAAAAAATTACGAAAACCCCCTGAACTTAGGCTAAATAACAAAAAACACCCTACCTATTCGTAATCACCAAAAAACCCCCGAGTTTTGTTTTTCGTCTTACACCAACCCCTTACAGTGTGACTTTTCACGATTTTTTTTTTATTCCAGGGAATAAAATTTACACAATTTAAGATATTTTCTTTTATTTCTCACATATTTAACAGAAGGTATAGTATTGTACACATTTTCTGTTAAAAAAATCGATCAACGATTAATTAGAGAGGGTTTTTGGTAATTATGAATATGTGGGGGTGGTTTTATTATTTAGCCTAAGTTCAAGGGGGGTTTTTGTAATTTACCCATTATTTAATGTATATTGCTAGACTTGTGATTTAATCTAGCTGGTCAACTAGAATTGTGGCCAACTATAAACATGCATAATACTGGCCACATTTCATTTATTTATTTATTATTATTATTTTTTTAGTTTTATTTTATTTTTTGTCTTAATAACATTATAACTAATTGCTATTGCAATAGAGTGCACGAATCATCACCAACAAAGACCAAATTCGAAACTAGAAAAGTACAAGTGGGATTAAAGGTTTAACAGTATAATAAATACCCAGAATAAAAAAAAAAAACAAACTAATATAATTGTTTGTCTGATGCAAAAGCCAAAGGTTGTGCGTAAAACGATAGGGAGAGCTAATTGGACTAGCCGTTTCATTATATATGCGTCAATGCTTCACTTTTCGTTAACTTCATTCTATAGAAAAAGACAGTTTGTTTTTCTTATTTAGTTCACCACATAAATATTTCTCGGATGCGAAAAGTCTTCTTCCCGTTTATTCTCTCGGTCTCTTTGTACTTCGAAAATGTTGCCGCCTCAATCAGTCGCGAATTCAAGATCTGAGTTAAGGATGTTCGAAATTTAATACAATAAAACAAGTAAATAAACAAATAGGAAATATTAGTACGAGAAAATTGAATTTTACCCTTTTTTATGTACAAATATATCGTTTAGAATATATTTTGTTTACTCAAAAAAAAAAAATAAAAACAAATTGATGTTGTTGTTCCATTTATTTAAAAACATTAATCATATCCTCAAATAAAATTTAACATTGTTTAAAGAATATTTTTCAATGTACAATATTCAAATCTATCTATTATATAAAAAGAATATTTATGTCCTCACTGAATGACATGTGGCAAATTCCTCATTTTCTCAAATTACTTAGTTGACATTCAATATATATATATATATATATATATATATATATATATATATATATATATATATATAATTATATATATATATATATATATATATATATATATATATATATATATATATATATATATATATATATATGACATTTTAATTAAAACATATCAATACAAACTTATGTTTGCAATGTCTTGTGAACTTAAATTTTTTTTTCATCCCCGAAATTTTAGCTAGCCCCTCTTAATTTTCAT
>NW_012192966.1:495126-526535 GCF_000504015.1 Erythranthe guttata
CTATATTTTTTTAAAATTGAGAAACTCAATTTTTAAAGTATAAATATTCAATATTTGTATATTTTGTATATATTTTCGTTTTTTTGTAATTTTGTAGAATTAATTTCTTGAAATATATTATTATATTTATAGAACTAGTAATTCACCCGTGCGATGCACGGAGATTAATTCTAAGTACAATTTTTTAATGACTAAAACACGCCCGTGAGATAAATCAAACACCTTTTAAAATAAAAAAAAGACGTTAATGCGATGCTTAAGGGTAATATAAAAAATGAAAAATATGTTTTAGATAAAATAATCGAACAAAAATTTTGAATAGTTGATCTATAATATGATATGATCTAATTTTTTTAAAAACAATAGCAATTCCTTTTGATTTAAGTAACGATATAAAAAAAATAATAAAAGAAAATATAAAATGCAAAAATTGTGATATAAAAAATAGGATATATTATCTGACCCAAATGGTACTACTACCTCATCCAATACACTTGGATCCTTAACAGAAACTTAATTATTAAAGTAGTGTTTCATAGTATATACTAATACTAATACTAATGCTAACGCTAATAATCATGCTAATACTACTAATACTAATACTAAAGTTAAAACTGATACTAATACTAACAATAATATTAACGCATTACTAACACTAATACTATTACCAATAATAATACTAACACATTACTAACACTACTACTAATACTAATACACATACTTATACACATACTAATACCAATACCAATATCAATACTAATACTAATATTAATACTAATGTTAACAATAATACTAACACTAATACTAACACTAATACGAATACTAATAATAATACTAATACTAATACTAATAGTAATACTAATAATAATAATATTAATACTAATACTAATACTAATAATAATAATTATTATTATTATACTAATGCAAATACTGATACATATAGTCATATTAACACATACACTAATGATATAAATAATAATTGTAATGATACTCATACCGCCACTCATGCAATGCACATGCATTAAAACTAACCTCACCATACATCAATGCACATGTATTAAATTGTAAAAATGATAGAATAACCTCAAATCGTGATTAAGGGATAAGAGTTTTATAGTTGAAGTGTACATGATAATTAAGTAAATTACATGTTGATAAGAAAATAATCATTTAATATACATCGATCGTTAAACTTTTAGCCAAACCAAAAATGATAACCAAATCCGACATTTCGAATGAATAAAGAAATTTGATAAGTGTCGATATTAGATTATTAGTTAATCATTAACAAATACAAATATGGAACAAATAAACACAATAATATATTTAAATAATAATTGACGAAAAATATAATATTTTTTGAAATCATGTCCAAAACTTTACGATAATTGATTATTCATAACCGAAAATTTTATATAATAATAGAGTTGGAAACTTATACAAAATTGCATGTTTACGATGCATCTTGCATCGCCAAAAGAGAAATTTGCATACGACATAAAAGGTTTAAATTACAATGCTTAATATAAGTATAAACATTTGAAATTACCAAAATCCAATTCTATTATTATAACCAATTAAAAACTAAAAATATGATACAAAATAAATTTTATAATATGGCATTTAATGTAATAGATTCTTTTAAATTGAATTAGTAGACAAACAACATAATGTATATACGAAAGACTTTTATTAATTGCTTGCAATAATATATCATCTTAAAACTATTGACTATCAATAATTTAGTGCGACAAATAGTTTCACATGTTTTTGTAACCTATTGAAAAGAAGGGAAGATAAGCCTAGTGGTAAAACTACCACAATTTCACTATAATAATTTTGCAGTAAAACTTCCCTTGGATCCCATTTCTCTCACTTATGCATTACCAAAAAAATAAAATAATATATCAAATTGTGTTAATAATGCAAATATGTAAATAAAAAAATAAAAAATCAAAACAAACTACAGAAAACTACATTATAAAATATTCATATCATAAGAAAATATTGAGTAATAAAATAAATAATTGTAAAGAAAAAATGTAAGCAAACCGTGTTGATGAATTATGTATGGTCGAAGTTGGATTCGTGAAAATAATCTGCAAGAAATACATAAAGCATATGACATGTTATTATTTAACTAAATACAAATATAAAATGGAGTTGAAACATATAAAACAATTATGAATACATAAATATATAATACCAACACAAAATAAAAGAAGAGAAATGCACATATTTAAAATAATTCTGACAACATATTTTTAGTATCAGTATTGACTTTAACATATTTGTGTATATATAAAATTAATTATGAATATAAAACTATGCATATATACTTATAATAATTTATAAGAAATGATAAAAAAAAAATGTAATATGAAACTGTATAATACGAACATTGTGCACTTTGTAATCGAATGGTGGTAGACAAAAATGAAATGAACATTGAGGGGTTTATATAGTATTGAAAATGAACTTAATTCTATGAAAAAATTAAAAATTCAAAAGATTTATATATTAGTAAATGAAATCAAATCAAACAAATAAAGAAAACAACCAAAAAAAAATAATAACTCGTGGAAAAAAATATTGCAATATAAAAACATTAAATATGAAGATACGATTTTTTATTTTTTACCATTCAATTTTGAATTAAAGTATAAATTAAATCAATCAAAGATGATATGATGGAATCTTGGAATATTAAAGATTCCTTTATATTGGTGATTTGATACTTTATTTGAAATAATAATTAATAAATATAATGCATAATCCGTTTTATAGTTCGGACCATATTATGTATTAAATATGTTTTCCAAATATACAACCAACTACTGCATTTAGAATTAATCCACCGTGCATTGCATATTTATTAAATAATATAATTATTTTTAATTTGAAATATAGTATAATAAAAATTATATAAAAAATAGTGTATATTTATTAAATATTTCAATTAAAAACTAAATTTTTTTTTATTATTATTTTTAATGGAATGGATATTCGAATATTCTAAAATATTGAAAATTAAAAAAAAAAACAACAACAACAACATATTCCTTTATTTTAATATTTTAGTATTTAAAAAAATATTTTTTTTATGAAAATTATTTGAATATTCGTAAAACAATTGAGTTTCATGAATTTATTTGAATAAATATATTTTGAAATACTGAAAATATAAATAAGATTTTTTTATTTCGAATTTATAAAATATTAACTTTGGAAATAATATATATACATGTGGTAATGATTAAATGATTGTGTAAATGTAAAATAGGAAAAAACTAAAAAACATCCATAAAAAAATGCCACTTAATCAATTGAAGAATCCACCTAATCAATTGAACTCCAACTAAGCAATTTTGACAAATGACATCATCATTTGCCACATGTCAATCATTGAGGGCATAGATCCTCTTTTTATATTATATATAGATTAGATGTTTAATTTTTTTATTTAAATTAATATATCAATTTTAATATATTATTATGATTCATATTTTTTTTAGTAAAAAAAACGTGTGTAATCAATTATTTATATATTTATATTTTTTTCTATTAAAACAAACATGTGTATCAATTATTGCAAATAATTCAGAATCTCCATAATATATTTTCAATTAGGATATTCACTAAAAGGATGAGATTTAAATAATAATATTCACTATTTACATATATGTTCCTAGAATATATATCTACGGACTACAATATCTCTTCTACATAAAAAAATATATCCTTCTTTTATTGTATTTAATGTTTTTGATATTATTACTATATTTAATTGATTGTTTCTTTTTCCATTGTTTATAGACAAATATATAACCCCCACGTATTCCCTTTATCCCATCATTATTTTATTTTCATTGTATATTTAGTTATTTCGCCATTTTGTATTGAGGATTTTTTTCACTGTTGAGGTGTATTGGTATTTTCATTTCATTGTTTTTATTATTTCGTGTGCAATTCAGCTATTTATAATTGTAATTTTTATGGCATTCTTAAGTTTTAATTTGTATTTTTTATTAATTAATAGTTATATTTTTTAGATGAATATCCTCCCAAAATCTACGTTCGATGGGGTTATGCTTTTAATATGATTGAATTGTACCGATTAACATATCATGGTGTGCATAACAAAGAATTCGTATTGAAAATTTACAAGGGGTTGTCAGACTCAATTTGAATGGAGAAGCCAACGTTTTACCGGATGTCCGACAAATTTCTATCAAAGTTAGAAATCTTGGTTCAAATGTTGAGATGTCGTTGATTTCTAAATTTTATTGTTTATGTTCTTTCTATAACTGTTGGTTGGATTTTATCTACACGCAAGCACACATATCGTACAAGTAATATAGTGGACAATTAAGTCCGAATATCGATCTCACGAGAAATATTCAACTGTCTAAACCTAAGTGCTAGATTCTCTCACAACTATGTTCAAGCCGACCCTATACAATCTAATTTGGAGAAGATTGGCAAAATTAAACTCAAATATTAAACGCAAATTACATTGCAAGAAAAATAAATAAACACGAAGATTATCAATGTAAACGAGCCCAGGATTTTATCTTCCTCATATGTGATTATTGATCCCCCAATTCCCTCAATTATGCAAGCAAATAATTTGGATTATTAACGTGAGATGCTAATTTAAACCCGCTTCCGCGTGTATTACGATTCTATTTATTAGAGTATATTATTATTATTATTTATTATAGATATATCTTGTAATCTTGGCATGTATATCTCTTAGTTATCTTGTCTATGTTGGGTTTCGGGCACGCGTACGCAGCGGAAAACAAAAATTTTATGTGAATTAAACGAGTTTAAAACACATAAGCACATGCCCGATAATATAAATCAATTAACTGCGTACCTTTGCGCTTCCAGCGAAATTAAATAACAACATACATGCTAATAAATTTAACCGAATTTAAATCAATTAACATGCTCGCGTTTAAACCAAATAACATGCTCGCAATGATTTAAAACGATTACACATAATCACATAAAATCATACGAAAGCAAACATGAATATATAATGTTTAAACGTAAACGAAACAAGAACTTTGAGTTCGTGTGTTTACCTCTTGAAGCGTGAGGTAGGAGCGCTAAGCAAGTCGAGATTGCTACGGAAACCAATCCGTACAATCGGGGCAGCAGCGGTGCAGCGGCAGCAGCGGTGAGACGGCCACGGCGGCGCGTGAATCTCACGCGCGGTCTTCCGGGGCGGCGCGTGGGGTAGCGTGCGGCTTCGGCTCGTGCGCTGCTCCTCGATTCTTCGATCTTCGATCTTCCTCCTCTCGGATTTCACCTCGTATACTTTGATCTACTAAACACGTGGCACTAGACACGTAATAGTTAGAAAAACGGAAGAAAAAGAGAAGAAAAGAAACTACCGAAACAATCGGCCGACGAACGGTGAAGTTCCGCCGACGGCGCAGGTGACGGCCGCGGGGAGAGGGCGAGAGAGAGAGGGAGAACGGCTGGAGAACGGCTGCTAGGGTTAGGGTTTTCACTTGTGTGAGCAAGACCTATAAATCTTGTATTTATAGTGTCTTGCATAAAACCCTAGCGGGCTTAAGTTGGACCGGGCCCAACAACTTAAGTTCGCTAGTACTTTTACTTGCTCGTTTCTCTCAATCCAATGACCGAAAAATTGCAACGATTACATTTTCGGAATCATTATAAAGTCCTCGTCATTACGAGTGTCAATTCTCATTTTCCAACTTTCTAAAAGTGGAAACCCTAGTTCAGTGCACTTTCTAAATTTGGAAACTTCCCGATTTAGAAAGTCCACTACAACGTTCGCCTATTCTTTTCCTTTTTCATATTCTCATTCGTAATTCCAAATTATGAATGTTGGACTCAATTGTATTGACTTCCAATCATGCAAAGATAAACTATTTTATCTGACCGTTTATTCAAAGATCTCATGTGCACGAGCAGTGTGACCCTCGATGGTTCAGGTGTAAGCTAGCCGTGGGCCCACAACTCTTTGTGGTCAAAACTCGTCCCTTAGAGTTACGATTAAGATGAAGCTCATTTCACCTTAATGACCCAACGAATCAAGATTGGCGTCTAGCAACTACGCGTCATGATTCCCTAGATACAAATGAAGTGCCTGCAAGAACCTTCAGATATAGTTAACGTACAGTACGGTCCCTTCGATTCATATGTCCCGATTGAACTAGAGGCATTGGTTCATCGAGACCTCTTTATATGTTCAATGACGGTGCGATCGTTCCAAGTGTTGTAATCGTCACGTGCATGACTTAGAGAATCGAATTCTCTAATCATCACTTAGTCAGCTCTGGCCAGAGACTTAGAATGATCACAAACTTTCAGAACACACATGACATCCAAGACTATTCTAGCGATCGAATCCCCGACTACAATGCACAGACCTCCCACTAGATTTTGGACTGCACGAACACTGGCCCTTGGGATGGTCCTCGGTGGAACTCAGGGACAGGTCACGATACAGCTGGTCCTCTAGTGAAGTCACGGTGATGTCTAGGTCATAAGGACTAATGGTGTACAACTATACCATAGATATCTCTACTCGATTATTGAGAACCACTTAGAGATTTCTAGGGTGAGGGAGTTCAGTGAACTCATCAACTTACGAGCACCCACTTATGCATGCCGATATCACAATACCGTTTACTGATGAGATGCAGTACACATACACTAAGTGCTAGTCTTAATGGGAAAGGCCGATATCCTCATTAGTGGCGTAACCCTTCGACTAGGAACACGTTTAACAGTTATAATACTTAAGTAAATATCTCACGATCCTAACGATCAATTACTAGTACTTGTAATAACTGTAAGGACTATATCTATGCTTGTGACAAAGGGACAAAGATATAGAATGCCAAGGTATTTTATCATTAATACGAATAAAGGTTCGTTTATTACAATAATAAATACGAAAGACCACAGCCACATGTTGGCTTGTTGGTCACCTACTCTAACAGTCTAATAGGTTAGGGTTTCCTACATATAACTATATATATGAGTATTATACGTGAGAGACATAACTCTCTCTCTTTCTCTAATTATATTCTTCCTGTATGGTATCAGACACTAGATTAACCTAGCCGTCATCACCACCCTCCCCTCTGCCGCTGCCGCCTCTTTTCTTCTCCATGGCCGGTGACGAAGCTACTCCCCCCGCCGCCCCACTCAATCCCTTCCACCTTGCTCATGCCATCTCCAATATCAAACCTCTCATTCCCGTCATCCTAGTCTAGAAAATCCCAACTATCAAAAGTGGAGCCATTTTTTTTACAATCACCGCTGGTCGTTTCTGTCTCTCTGATCTTCTCCATGGAAAACCCAACCCGACTTAATTTCCGCCGAAAATGGCAACGCGCCGACTATCTCCTCAATCCTGGATCTATGGCACCGTGTCCGATGATCTGTCCAACATGGTTCTCTCCAGAACATCCACCGCCAGTGATCTCTGGACCGCCATTTCATCTCTCTTCACGGACAATAAAGACTATCGGGCCATTCAACTTGAAGAGAAATTCAAGTCCCTCAAGAGAGGCTCTCTCTATTCACAATTATTGTCAAACAATCAAAACCACGACGGACAGATTGGCTGATGTCGGAAATTTAATCTCCGACAAATAACTCGTTCTACAAACCCTACACGGCCTTCCAACAAATCACGGGACAGTCGTCAATCTCATCTCCTTTCAGAATCCCCTTCCCACTTTCCTCCAGACTCGATGCTTCTCTAGATGGAAAAAAATAGACTTGTTAAACCTGAGCAGACTGCTGTTGTTTTCTACGCCTCCAACGCGAACTGTCTGCCCAACAAATGCAACAATTGATACAACAGTTACTGCGGAGGTGGTTCTTCGCGTTATCAGCGCGGGGGTGGCCATTCCAAACGTCGCGGAGGCCGCGGACCTAACCGTCACCCTATGCAGCACTACGGCTACCATAGTGTTCTTAGCCAATCTTAACCCTACCAACAACAGTCGTCCCCGTCGCTTCTAGGACCCGCTCCGAATACATCGGGCCACCCATCCACTTCAGCGGCTCAAGACTAATTTATTGGACGACCAGAACCCTACAACGACTATTCGGTCATTGCCCAAGTTGATCACCAACAACAGCCATGGCACAACTCTCACAGTACCATCAACTTTTATAATAGTTTCTCCAACAGCACCAACGTGGTAGATCTGGCAAATCGTTTGAACACTGACACTTCACCAGCCTACCGACTCATAGTCGTTCATGGGCAGTGGGCCGACCTCCCATATGGCACCACACTCAGGTAATTCCAATTTTATTTTTAATTGCAGCAGTACTTTTCCCAAACATGTCTTCGTCCGTAATGGTTTCACCCTCCCCATCACCCACATAGGCCACAAAATTCATCCCACCACTCTTTTTCGCCTCACAAATGTCTATGTCACACCCAATATCATCAAACACATTATCCTTGTTCGAAAGTTCACCCGCGATAACTCCTGTTCGGTTGAATTTGACTTGTTTGGTTTTTCTGTAAAGGATCACCAGAGTCGAGTCGAGATTTTCAGGTGCAATAGCTCTGGTGATCTCTATCCATTTGGCGTCCCTTCTCTCACTGCTCTCGTCACTGTCTCAACACCTTCATGTCCAACACTTGCATCGGCGTCTAGGCCATCCCGACAAACACATCATGTCCCGTTTATTTCTAGAACTTTTATATCTCATAATAAAGACCTTAGGGAGTCTCTTTGTAATGTCTGTTAATTAGGCAAACATTTTCGTCTACCATTTTTTTCCAAAAAATCTACTACTGTTGCTTCATTTGAAATTATTCATGCTGATTAATGGACTTCTCATGTCTCTAGTCTTATGGGTTTCAAATACTATCTTTTGTGAGTGGATAACTTTACCCATTATTTGTGGACTTTTCCACTTCGACATAAATATGACGTTTTTGCAAGTTTTGTCAGTTTCATATCCTAATAAACACTCAGTTCCAACATCATGTCAAAGCCTTACAAAGTGACAATGGCCGTGAATTTAAAAATGCAGATTTTCAATCCTACTTTACCGAACATGGCATCCTAATTCTATTAGATCCGCACCTACTTAAAACAGACACGCAGAACGAATGATCCGCACTGTAACCAACATGATTCGATCCCTCATCTTTCAAGCTCATCTTCCTCCTACTTATTGGGTCGAAGCCCTTCATATGGCCATGCACCTACTTAATATCAAACCTACCAAAACCACACAAAACCGGACCCCTCACGAAGCTCTTTACCTCACAAAACCTACTACTCCCATCTTCGAGTGTTCGACTGTTTCTGTTATCCCAACCTCACCGCTAGCACACCGCATAAACTAGCCCCCCGTTCTACTCCTTATGTTTATCTCGGTCACCCTTTCTCTCATAAAGGCTATCGTTGCCTTGATAGATCCACTGGCCGCATCATTATTTCCCGCCATGTCACCTTCGATGAAACTCGTTTTCCTTTTGGTGAGTCAACTCCCCCCACAAACACACTCCCTATCTCTGACTTGAGCAATAACACACACTCACTGTTCCTCCTCCCTCAGCCCTCGTCCAACAGTTCATCCAACTGTTCCAACTGTTAGGGATCGAGCACGTGTACGCAACGGAAAACAAAAATTTTATATGAAAAACATGTTTAGTCATATAAACACGTACTCGATAATAGCAATTAATTGCGTACCTTAATGCTTCCGGCATAAATTAAAATAAACATTTGCGTACCTTAATGCTTTCAGCGCAAATTAAAAAACAACATGCATATAATTAATTCGATAATTAAATCACGTCGCATGCTCGCAGTAAATCATAAATCATATATGTACTATCACATAACGAAATTTATGAAAAACCATGATGCAAATATAAACAATTAATTTAATCATATTAAATTAAAACCTAATTAAAACGAATCCGAAAAATACCTCTTGAAGCGTGAGGCGAATTCTCAGATTGAATTCGATAATTAAATCACGTAGCATGCTCGCAGTAAATCACGAATCATACATGTACAATCACATAACGAAATTCATGAAAAACCACAATCCAAATATGAACGATTAATTTAATCATATTACATTAAAACCTAATTGAAACGGATCCGAAAAATACTTCTTGAAGCGTGAGGCGAATTATCGGATTGAGGCAAACTGCCACGGAGGCGAATTGTCTTTCCCATTCAGGCGGCTTGTGAGGGCGCGTGCGACGCCTGTTCGGCGAGTGCTTCTCGGCGATTTGACTCCTTTGTCTTCCTCATCTCAACTTACGAGCACCCACTTATGTATGCCGATATCACAATACCTTTTACTGATGAGACGCAGTACGCATACACTAAGTGCTAGTCTATTAATGGGAAAGACAGATATCCTCATTGGCGGCGTAATCCTTCAACTAGGAACATGGTTTAACAGTTATAATACTTAAGTAAATATCTCATGATCCTAGTAGATCAAATATATCGACATGGAATTAAAATTACTATTTTGAGTATAAAAATGGTGGTTAAAGGTTTTGAGTATGAAAATGGTGGTTAATGGTTATCCTGTTTTTGTATCTTGTAATTTTCCATTCCTTTAATGAAATCCATTTCTCTTATCAAAAAATAAAAAAGAAAATATTTATCATCCAGTTTTTATAATCGAATTAAAGGGTATTCTGGATATTTTGCTTCTAATCCCTTGTTTTCCTACCTTATAACTGCAAATCAAGAAGACAAAACACAATATTATTAATAATATTTATAACTAGTCCAACAAACAAATCACAATATTAGTGTTACTAATAATCGATCATATGAATCACAACATTAATAATCATATCCCAACTTATCACTCGCACCTATCAAAACAAAAGAGCCATAAGTTGATTATAATCCGCTTTCGTGTGAATTACAAATTCAATTTATCAAAACCAAGTTAGATATGCCTAAGCAAGCCAGATTGCGATAAAAAACAATTCATACAGGTTTCAATCAAGGCTACATGCATACTTAAGATGGATATATGTACGTCTACGATACCACACGCCAATAACAAATAATAATCATAAATTAGTTACTTTTATGATTATACAAACCAATCAAGTAGAAGACAGAATCGAGAAATCAAATTTGCATAAAAGTATAAAAATCGGTGATTTTCGTATAGATAAAAAAAAAACCCCCCCATGAGCATGAAATAACATACATATTCCACGACCAACAATAACGAAAATAAAGCCTCATTAATTAGCAGCCGATAAAGAAAGTTTAATCAACGCATCGGCAATTTTATTTATTTATTTATAACATATGATTAATTCTAGTCCATAAAATTTGTGGTCGTGAGTTTATCATCACCACCACTGTCGCTGCTGCTATCATCACCACTACTGTCGCTGCTGCTATCATCATCAGACGAAGACGGGGGAGCGTCAACTATGGGGGCGGGGCATGCGTTATTTTTCTTCTTTCTGGTAAAGCAATTGCACCAGCAAAGCCACTTTCTTAATCCCTCAGTATTATATATATTAGTTTTCTTCTTCAAACATCTTGCACCATTATTCAGTACCCCAAATTGCTTTTTGCAAGCAGCTGTACAAACTCCAGGTGATTTCATCTGTTTTCTGCCCAACTGAACTTTGCAAAGGCCAGGTGCCGCCGCCGCCGTGCTTGCCCCTGCATGCACCACCACATATATACATGTATTATTCAATTAGGACTAACTCAAAAAAAAAAAATAGAAATAGATTTAATTAGAGGGACAAAATGTGTACATAGTACGGTAATGGCTAGCAGAGCAACACAAAAGTATATAATAAAAGATTTCGACGTCATTTTTTATGCTGCAATTAGTAGCAAATATGAAGGATGATTATTTTGTTACAATGGCCTCACATTATATACCCATTAAAGGAGTGAGAAGAGCTGATTAAGATAAATTTATCTTAAATGAACCTTTTATCCAATTTAATCACCAATTAATTTCGTGTTGATCCTACTCAATAAGTGTGTTATAATCTTTTGTCACTAATTGCAAAGTGTATTTTCAATTTCTTTTTTTATCTCATATTTTTTATTTTCCAAGGCTATTTTCATTTTTATGTAGGTTTCTAGTGTAGAAATGAATATAATGTATTTGAGTATAGTGTATACCGTTACCAGTGACATGGCTTAATTTGATAAGGTGAATATGTCTAAGTTTTGAAAAGTCAGTTGGTCAACGTACTCGATCAATTAATATTTGGTAACTTATTTATTTAAGAATATATTTATTTAAAATTCATATATTAAAAAAGTGACCGATAGTAGTACCAACTAGACACGGTCTCGGGTTCATTTTGCTCCGAACTTGGAACCGGACCTACAAAATTATGGACCGATATTGGGTCCCCCATATCCTAACCGAGACATGCTGGAACATTGTAATGGTAGCCTACTTTCTTGTGCCGTTAACCCCATTCCGACCGTTATAGCGGCATTCCGACGAACCATGGGTCGTGGTAGCTATCGAATCTTATACTGGTACATGGACAACTTTGTGCAATGATGGACTTACCGGTCTTGATTGTTCGGGTTCGTGTACTCAAATGCCCATTTCTTAATGTTTTTCAAATATTTCTTATTTTGATTTTGTACTATCAATCAGTTATATTATATTTATTGAAATTTAATTTATTCAAGTATTACAAATGGTGAGTCACGCCAAGGGAATTTTTTTTGCTACGGCATATATAATTATTAGAGTAGGTGATCAACAAGCTAACTTATGGTTGTGGTCTTTCCACTATTTACTTGTAGACAATCTATTTTCGTTATTAATGAAATTCTATTTTTGGCAACCTATATATATTGTCCAATTTTATTATGCATGGATTTAGACCTTATAATTATTATTAAAGTAATATGAATTGATCTAGGAGAATCATGAGGTAATTCATTTAGTAAGATAACTAGTAAACAAGTTCCTAGTCGATGGATTACGCCAATAATTAGGATAGTGGCATTTCCCGTTTGAGATTAGCACTTAGTATATGTGAGTTGCGTCTCATCAACTACAATGTAGTGACATTGGCATACATAAGTGGGTGCTTATAGTCGATGAGTTCATTGAACTCCTTCGTACTAGAATCTCAAAGTGGTTCCCATTAATCGAGTAAAGATTTTATAATTATAGTTGTACACCATTAGTTCTTAGGACCTAATACATCACTGCAACTTCATTAGAGGACTAGCTGTATTGTGATATGTCCATGAGTCTCCTCGAAGACCGCTCCAAGGGCCAAATTTTGCACAGTCCGAAATCAAGTGGGAGTCTTTGCATTGTAGTTAGGGATATGACCGCTTGCACAATTGCATGGATGTCCTATGTACTCTTCAAGTATATCGTCCAAGGAATCTTCGGTTGAAGTAGAAAGTGTAGTGATTAGAGAAAGGAGTTTCTCTAAGTCAAACACGAATGGACTTTATATCTTTAGAACGATCGCATAGTTATCAAAAAATATTAGAGGTCTAGGTGAACCAATGCCTCTAGTTCGATCGGGACATATGTTTAGTCAAAGAGGCCGTACTGTACGCAAACTATAATTTAAGGTTCTTGCATGCACTTCATTCGTATCTAGGGAATCATGACATGTAGTTGCTAAGCCTTCAATCTTGATTCGTTGGGCGGTAACCGTTATGATCGGCGATGTAGATTAAAATATATTTTACTCTAAATCGGGACATTTGGGATGAGTTCGTAATTATAAAGAGTTATTCAAGTCACAAATAGTTGTAGGTCAACGGCTAGTTTACACCTGAACCACTGAGGGTCACACTTCTTGTGGAGAAGATTTCTTAATAAGGTGAACTAAGATTAATTTGTTAATCTTAGATAAACTGGAATTCAATATGATTTAATTAAAATTCGTAATAGTCGATTATGAATTGGAAGAAAAAGAGGGACGCAATTTTATAGATTTCAAGTGAAGTTTTTAAATTGGGAATTTTCCTAATTTAGCAGGTGCTACTGAAATAGAGATTTTCGGAAATGAAAATTTAAATTATGCATTATGGTACTTAGATTGACGAGAAAATTATGGTTGGCACTAAAATATAATTGTTATGATTTTCAGAGTTACCATTTGAGAGATATTAAGAATCTAAGAAAGAGTTCTAAAAAAAATATTAATTTGATGGGCTCTCAATTCTTAGATAAGGATTGAAGTATTTGATTTTAATTGAAAAAAAAAATTAAATTTTGACTAGGATTAGTAAATTATTATAAATAGAAGGGTTGGGTAGAGAAAAACACACAACACAACAATTATCCACCACAATCACATGCCCCTCTCTTCACGTGAAGAAGAATTTTTTCTTCTTTCTTCTTCCCTTCTTCCAAACTACTCTTGACAGAAAGCCTGATTTTCTATCAAACATTTTTCACCTATTTGCCCAATAGTGCAAGTTATTGGTGGATTAATCTCAGTGTAATAATAATATTTTTTGAAATTGTATAAAAAACCTAAAGAAGAGATATTTACATGGATAAAAATAAACCAATCAAAATGAATATATTATCCATGTGTGCAATTGAATAAAATAACAAGAAGAAATTAATCAACCAATTAAAACACACGAATTGAACACATATAAAAGAGAGAATTCGAAAAGGAAATAAAAAAAGAAATTTTTTATAAATGTTATAAAACTTAATATGAGGTATACTAGTGTTAATTGAGTGATTGTTTAAAATTAACATAAAAGTATGTGACTCAATTTCATCAATTAAAAGAATTTGATTATTTATCCTAGTTTTATATACCATATAGATTTAAATATAGATTAGTTAAATAGTTGAATCCACATAATTCATTGATTAATAACTTCAAAATTAAAAATAAACATGGGGCAGGATAGTCATTTTATTTAATTAAATAATGACCAATAATATTCTTGACCTTAATATGCAAAAAATCATCAAAATATGACTCAGATAGAGAGTTTAGCTAGTGCATGTGCAACCCGATTATCAGTCCTTCGTATATGTTGAGCTGAGAATGTCCCTAAAACCTTTGCAAGGACATGAATATCAACCACCAAAGTCCCATACGAAGAACAATCTTCATCAACTTCATTTATTGCCATAATGACCAAGCTAGAGTCCCCTTCAATGACTATCCTACTCCATGTTCGATCTCGAACAAACCCAACTGCAAGGATAGTTGCTTTTGCTTCCGCCGAAGTAGGGTCTAGTGCTTGTCGGACACAAATAGACTTCCATCCCATACCAAACCCCAAAATGATTTGGAGCAATGGTTCCAAGCCAATCTTTCATTCCTTCGAATTAATAGCCGCATCGAAATTGATCTTAATAAAACCCATTGGTGGTGGCTGTTGGTGGATAACCTACACGCAAGTGCACGTATCGTACAAGTAATATAGTGCACTAAAAGTCCGGATATCGAGCCCACATGGAATATTTAATTATTTAATCCTAGACGCTAAATCCTACCAATTATTATCAAGCTCACCCTACACAGTCGAATTTGGAGAGAATTAACTAAATTAAATTAAATTAAAAGGCAAATTAAAAAGACAAGAGCACGAAGCAATTAAAATCGAATGTTTAATCAGAGTAAACAAGCCTAGGATTTTATTCTTCCCCCTATGTGATTATTACTCCCCCAATTCCTTCAATTATGCAAGCACTTAACCGGATTATTAACCTGAGATGCTAAAATAATCATAACCTGCTTCCGCGTGTATTACGATTCTAATACTCTAGATTCAATTACTATATTCCTATGCAATTAATTCTAGAACACAGTATTAAGCACAAATCTCAATAATGGCTACCTAAGAGATTAAATATATTCATATGTTAATACCACAAAAGCTCTTCTACCACAGTTCTAATTATTACCCGATCTTCCGATTCATGCGATTAACAATAACATAAAAGCACATAAGGTGATCAAATTCATGCACTTAATAAAACAAGTAGGAGAAATAATCCGGAATTAAAACTTGCATAAAATCATAGAATTGAGTTCATAAATCCCACATAGGGTTCCAAATAAAATCCTAGAAATAAGAAAATTAGCTACTCGTGATTAAAGGAAAAACGCAAATAAAAAAAATCATAAACGATAAATCTATGCTTGGAGTCTTCGAATTCTTCGTCTTCGTTATTGCTTTGTTGCTCTTGAAATTGCGTAAAAGATCCATTCCCAATTGTGTGCTTGTCTTGGTCTTATATAGGGTGGAAAATTTGGAGAAGAATGTAGTTTCCTTGTGCAATTAGGATTCTTTTACTGCGCATTTTCGTCATCTCGAAAGGTCGTCCCGAATGTTGTACTAAAACTCGGACGGTCGTCCCAAACCAGAGGCTGTTTCTGCTTCTCAGATGGCCGTCCCAGTTTTAAGTGTAAATCTGGGACGGCCTCCCGGCCTAATTTCTTCAGATTTTTAATTTTTTCACTTTTGGCCCATATTTTCTCCAAAATTGTAGTTTTTACCCCTTACTTTTCTAATTCTTCAATTTGTACCTAAAATACAATAAATCAACTTTTTAAGAACCAATTATCGTTAAAACACACGAGAATCTCAAATAAAATGGTACGATAAAGTGTAATAATATACACTTAACACACCCCGAAACTTGAACTTTTGCTTGTCCTCAAGCAAAATCTACCAATAAGCAAATAACTCAACTACTACATCTCATTACATAGATAAATGATCAACTTCACGTTTTCAGAACTTGTAATTATAATGACAATTCTTAGGCATTTGCAAGCTCATAATTCAACAACTCTTAGTCACTCACCATTACCAAAAACCACAATTCATACAATTGCTTCAAGCATCCAATATTTGCAAATTAAAAGATAGAAATAATTTATACTTATATGCATATGTTTGACTCCAAATACTCACCAAAATATTCTACTCTACTAATATCGAACATTAAGCTATTGGGATCATTGGGCCTTTGTGGCTTTCAATTGTTAGACTATTTGGTTCGAGGTAGGAAATATGGGTATATGTGGCTATTCTTCTTGAATTGAGGTGATTATGCCAAAAATTGAAAGATAGGCGTTTGAAACAATGAATTCACCTCGCTAAGGACTTTAATAAACTCGATTCTTAAGAGTTCAAAAGTCTCCACTTTTGCTCTTAAGACGATGGATCGAGCTTTCAAAACAATTCAACAACTAGTCCTTACTTCTCCCTTCTAGTCTTTTCTTCTTCTTCTTTTTTTTTCTAATATATATTATATAGAAGCATATATATTTGTTTTCTTTTTTTTTCGAAGAAGAAGGATCTTGTAAAAAAATTCGACCGAACTCCAAGGGGTATTTTTTCAAGAATCTCCACCTATTCAACCTTATATACGTTAGCTAAAAGAAAGAACACCTTTTCTCCGAGGCTCAAATCAAGGTTCTAAGTATAATTTCGATAAAAAGGTCGGCTTGAAAGGCTCAAGCGGTTCAAAGAAGGCCCAAATCATATCCCAAATCACTCACTACTCAATACTTCGTATCATAAATTTCCTAAGGTGAGTTCTAAAACCGAACATAGCATGATCTAGCACAAATTAATTCCAAATTTAAGATACAAAACATTCAACCAAAGCAATGCACAAAGTGTGATTCCTAGCAATAATTCGTTTCTAAGTTCCGTTGAATCGAAAGCTAAACAACCATCTAATCCTTATCACACAAAACAAGCAATCTCATCATCAAACATTGATCATCTCTCATCATCATAAATCATCGATGCATTAGACTAAATAATTTTTTTTTTGTATTCTAGAAAAAAAACGATAAAAGGAATAAAAATAAATAAAACCTAATGCATGCAAACTAAAACAAATAAGCACAAAAATATGTTTTTCACCCCCAAACGTAAAATTTTTGTTGCCCTCAACGAAATTAGCACAAATTTTAAGGATAGAAAACACCTGATTTAGTCGGAGTCGATGTGACGGGGTGTGAGAATTGGCGGGAAAGAAATACGATTTTTTTTTTTGTTGTGGGACGGTCGTCCCAGTTTATAGGCTATTTTTCGGACGGTCGTCCCACAGGCATAGCTGCAGACTGCGGCCTTCTGTTTCCTAGACGGTCGTCAGGGATTTTTCTTGCAATTTTGGACGGCTGTCTGGACCCCCTGACCTTGTTTTCGACCCTGAAAATTAAAATTCAAATAAATTAATTAGAATGCATGTCTATAACAATAAAAACGAAACGAAAATTAAAGAAAACTACGAAAAACAATAAAGCTCGGGTTGCCTCCCGAGAAGCGCTAAGTTTAAAGTCTTCAGCCGGACGTTGCTTCTTTATTTTCAAGCAAAAGTGACCGAAGTCACTTGGCAATCTTCACTCGCTTCCCAATACTGTTTGAGCCGGCTCCGCTTCACGTTGAACGTACAATTTGAATCTCGCTCCTTTATTTTGACCACTTCGTGAGGAAGAATCTCTTGGACAATAAATGGTACCGACCACTTTGATTTGCGCTTCCTTGGGAATAACCACAGCCGTGATTTGCACAATAACACCAATTGTCCTTTGTGCAATTTCCTTTTGACTTTCTCCTTACGACCACAATAGCTTGACTCATCCTTCTCTCGTGACTTGCTCGAGTCTTTGGTTGGCAACATCTTCCTTGCACTCTCATCGCCGTTAAGACTCAAACTCGTATGACTTTCTCTCGGAGGAGTTGAAATTGAGTCCATGAAGTAAACTTGCTCCTTCCGATTCTCGTTTCCGCCATCATCTCCTGCACTCAAAGATGCTTTCCCATTGTCCAAGATCAAAACATCAAACTTTTCATTATTTGTAAAATCCATAAGCTCGATAGCAAAACAATCATTATTATCACATGGATTTTTATTAGCACTAAAAACATTGAATTTGATTGTTTGATCATGCACAGTCATTGTAAGATCACCACTAGCACAATCAATACGAGTTTTCGACGTGGCTAAAAACGGCCTCCATACGATAAGAGATATCTCCCTATCCTCATCTATAACAAGTATAACGAAATCGACAGGGAAGATAAATTTATTGACTTTCACTAGCAGATTCTCTAAAATACCTTTTGGGTAAACTAAAGATCTATCAGCTAATTGAAGAGTTATAAGCGTCAGTTCAATTTCTCCTAACCCAAGATTTTTAAAAGTGGAATAAGGCATAATATTAATGCTAGCGCCTAAATCAATGAGGGATCTAAAATTTTTACATCCTATAGTACAAGGAATAGTAAAATTACCTGGATCGCCGAGTTTTTGTGGAAGGGGCCGAGTAAAAATTGCACTAATTTGCTCCGTGAGTTGATTCATCTCATTCCCTTGCAATTTCTTACTTTTCTTCACGAGGTCCTTGAGGAACTTCACCCACTGTGGCATCTTTTGAAGTGTTTCAATGAAAGGAATATTTATGCGAATTTCCTTCAACTTGTCCAAAAATCTTTGATATTCGGCGTCGAGCTTCTTCTTTATAAACTATTGAGGATAAGGAATTGGAGGGACTTGTGAAGGCACCGTTGATGGTGGCTCTTCATGAGTTGATTCTTTTTCCTCATTCACTTTCGGCTTCTCGATTATCGTGTTTCTCTTCTCTTTTCGTGGGGCTTCCTCCAATTGCTTACCGTTCTTCAAGGTGACTGCTTGGCACGTCTCGACCTCGATATTTTTCGTTAGCAATCGTTGTGGATATGGGATTGGTTCCACCCATTCAGCTACAGTGACTTGCGACCTTATTTGAATTTCTTCCCTTTTTTCGATCTTGACATTGATAGCTTGACACGTCTCGAAATTTTGCTTTCGAGGATCTTCCGTATTCGATGGCAACGCTCCTGCCGGACGGTTCTCTTGATTCAAAGCGAATTGAGGGAATTGATTCTCCAAATTCCGCAGCGAGGCTTGGGTAGCGGTCATGAATTGGGCCAATATCTCCTCCGTGTTTGAGTTTTGGGCCGGTGGATTGTTGCCTTGATAGCTTTGTTGAGGAGGGGCTTGATTCTGAAATTGACCTTGAGGTCTTTGATACCCTTGGCCTTGTTGATTTCCTCCATATTGCCCTTGTGATCTCCACCCGTGATTTTGGAATTGGCGAGGTGCATTGTTGACGTAGTTGAGCGACTCCACATCTTGTTGCCATTGGAGCGTGTTATGATTTCCACCGCAAATTTCACAACATGGAGAATCAATTGCTTGGACGTGTTGTGGTGGACTTGCTTTGATGTGCTGCAGAAGGAGTTGATTTTGTTGAGCAATTTGGGTCACTTGAGCTTGAAGGGCCGTAATTGCATCTAACTCCAACACTCCGGGAATTTTCTTGGCTCCACTAACCGTCCTCTCGCTTGACTTGGCAAACCGATTTTGTGCAATTTGATCCGACATGATAAATGCATTCGGTATCGATTGACTCATAAAATTTCCCCCGGTTGATGCATCGAAGACGGTTCGTGCATTCTCGTTAATCCCTTGGTAGAAGATGTGGATTTGCCGCCATTGTTCGGCTCCATGTGTTGGACACTTCTGCAAAGAGTTATAATTGCTCGTCTTGCTCTTGGACAAAATTATGAATTTCTCGTCGGATTCTCTCGTCCTTCTCGGGTGAGCTATAAACTTTCATGAAAAGGTTGAGGAGTTGAGGCCACGACGAGATAGAGTGGGGGGCTTGGGACATCAACCATTGGCGAGCTCTTCCTTGCAAGGAGTGCTTGAAGAGAATTAATTGAAGCGCCTCTTGGGAAACGCCGTTTTGACGGTGGAAATTACAGGTATCTAGAAAATTGACAATGTGAAGATGGGGATCTTCACCCGCCAATCCACTAAATAGCCCGTTATTTTGGAGCATCGTCAAGAGGCCTTGCTTGATCTCAAAATTGTGCGCCTCAGTAGGTGGATATTGGATGCTCGGGCGGAATTCGTCGAGAGTTGGGATTATGTAATCTTGAAGTGACCGTGGCATAACTGCTGGTTGTAATGGAAGTTGAGGGGGTGGGTCTTGGATGCGAATTCCATTCGCATCGAGTAAATGACCATCTGCGTCTCTACGTTCTTCGTTTGTCATTATATGGTTTGCACGTTGACGTCTCCTAGCGGCTCGAAAAGTACGTTCGATTTTAGGATCAAACGGTTCTTTAGCAAGATCGAGTTTCCTGCGCATACTAAGTACCTAAAACTAAAAAAAAATAAAAAAAAATTAAATGGGTGAATCGTGAAAATTGTTCGAGCTAGAATAAAATAAATAATTAAAATATTCCCCGGCAACGGCACCAAAAACTTGTTGGTGGATAACCTACACGCAAGTGCACGTATCGTAAAAGTAATATAGTGGACTAAAAGTCCGGATATCGAACCCACAGGGAATATTTAATTATTTAATCCTAGATGCTAAATCCTACCAATTATTATCAAGTCCACCCTACACAGTCGAATTTGGAGAGAATTAACTAAATTAAACTAAATTAAAAAGCAAATTAAAAAGACAAGAGCACGAAATCAATTAAAAACGAAGGTTTAATCAGAGTAACAAGCCTAGGATTTTATTCTCCCCCCTATGTGATTATTACTTCCCCAATTCCTTCAATTGTGCAAGCAATTAACCCGGATTATTAACATGAGATGCGAAAATAATCATAACCCGCTTCCGCGTGTATTACGATTCTAATACTCTAGATTCAGTTACTATATTCCTATGCAATTAATTCTAGAACACAATATTAAGCACAAATCTCAATAATGGCTACCTAAGATATTAACTATATTCCTATGTTAATACCATAAAGGCTCTTCTACCACAGTTCTAATTATCAACCCGATCTTCCGATTCATGTGATTCAAAATAACATAAAAACACATAAGGTGATCAAATTCATGCACTTAATAAAATAAGTAGGAGAAATAATCCGGAACTAAAACTTGCGTAAAATCATAGAATTGGGATCATAAATCCCACATAGGATTCCAAATAAAATCCTAGAAATAAGAAAATTAGCTACTCATGATTAAAGGAAAAATGCAAATAAAATAAATCATAAACGATAAATCTATGCTTGGAGTCTTCGAATTCTTCGTCTTCGTTATTGCTTTGTTGCTCTTGAAATTGCGTAAAAAATTCATTCCCAGTTGTGTGCTTGTCTTGGTCTTATATAGGGTGGAAAATTTGGAGAAGAAGGTAGTTTCCTTGTGCAATTAGGATTCCTTTACTGCGCCTTTTCGTCATCTCGAACGGCCGTCCCGAATTTTGTACTAAAACTCGGACGTCCGTCCCAAAACCAGAGTTGTTTCTGCTTCTCAGACGGCTGTCCCTGTGTTAGTGTAAATCTGGGACGGCCGTCCCAGCCTAATTTCTTCGGATTTTTGATTTTTTCACTTTTGGCCCATATTTTCTCCAAAATTATAGTTTTTACCCCATACTTTTCCAATTCTTCAATTTGTACCTAAAATACAATAAATCAACTTTTTAAGCACCAATGATCGTTAAAACACACCAAAATCTCAAATAAAAAGGTACGATTAAGTGTAAAAATATACACTTAACAGTGGCTGCCATCTTGCCTCCTCAATACAGCTCGGGCTCCTAAAACTTAGTACTTTGGCAAAGGGATGACGAACTTGTTTTAAAAAGTTTAGCGCAAAAGAGACGACGTCCATAGCTTCGACCAAATCTCCTTCGAAAAAGGTATCATTAGATAATACCAAAGTGCCCAACATATGACCACACAATTCTCAAGGACTTTAAGATCTGCCGATTTTCGCATATGCATGAACCAATTCATAAACTCCAATCCATTCCACCTATGTACTGACAACGGGATATTGCTCAAAGCCCATACTTTCCTTGCAAATGCACACATAGCAAAGCAATGTCGAAGATTTTCCACCTCTGATCCGCATCGAACACAATTAACCTCCGTCGTTATCTTCCTCCTGCTCAAATTAGTTCGGGAGGGTAATAGATTTTTACATGTTCTCCACACAAATATTTTGATCTCATTAGGAAAATTCATCGACCACAACCATTTAAACATGTGTTTGCTTACGAGCTGCTCGTAGATGATCTACTGCCCTCGACTTCCAAAAGGGTTGCTAAATAATATGCACTACGATCAGAGAAACGTCTGTTACGCTCGTAATGCCACACGAGATTGTCTTCATTGGAAGACTGATCTAATGGGATTGACAGAATAATCCTCCTTCATCTTCGAAGAAAAGTTTTCGAACCAGCAGTTCATTCCAATGATTTGCACCATCTACCATGAGCTCCTTAACTTGCATATCCATCGGTAAATATCCTCGAGGCGTAATAAGTTTAAAGGTTTTCTCCCTGGGAATCCACCTATCAGTCCATAAAGCGATTGATGCTCCATGCAAGGTAGATTGCAATAAAAAAACAATACATACAGTTTCAATCAAGGCTACATGCATACCTAAGATGGATATATATATACGTCTACGATAGCACACGCCAATAACAAATAATATCATAAATTAGTTACTTTTATGATCATACAAACCAATCAAGTAGAAGACAGAATCGAGAAATCAAATTTGCATAAAAGTAGAAAAATCGGTGATTTCTGTATAGATAAAAAAAACCCCATGAGCATGAAATAACATATATATTCCACGACCAACAATAACAAAAAAAGCCTCATTAATTAGCAGCAACCGATAAAGAAAGTTTAATCAACGCACCGCCAATTTTATATATTTATTTATTTATAACATATGATTAATTCTAGTCCATAAAATTTGTGGTCGTGAATTTATCATCACCACCACTGTCGCTGCTGCTATCATCACCACTACTGTCGCTGCTGCTATCATCATCAGACGAAGACGGGGGAGCGTCAACTATGGGGGCGGGGCATGCGTTATTTTTCTTCTTTTTGGTAAAGCAATTGCACCAGCAAAGCCACTTTCTTAATCCCTCAGTATTATATATATTCGTTTTCTTCTTCAAACATCTTGCACCATTATTCAGTACCCCAAATTGCTTTTTGCAAGCAGCTGTACACACTCCAGGTGATTTCATCTGTTTTCTGCCCAACTGAACCTTGCAAAGGCCAGGTGCCGCCGCCGCCTTGCTTGCCCCTGCATACACCACCACATAAATATACATATATATACATATAATTCAATTAGGACAAACTAAAAAGAAAATTGAAATAAATTTAATTAGAGGGAGAAAATGTGTACATAGTACGGTAATGGCTAGCAGAGCAACACAAAAGTATATAATAAAAGATTTCGACGTCATTTTTTATGCTGCAATTAGTAGCAAATATGAAGGATGAATATTTTGTTACAATGGACTCACATTATATACCCATTAAAGGAGCAAGAAAATCTCATTAAGATAATTTTATCTTAAATGAACCTTTTATCCAATTTAATCACCAAATGATTTTGTGTTGATCCCACTCAATAAGTGTGTTCTAATCTTTTGCTGGTAATTGCGAAGTGTATTTTCAATTTATCTTTTTCATCTCCTCTTTTTAATTTTCCAAGTCTATTTTCATTTTTATGTAGGTTTTTTGTGTAGAAACGAATCTATCTATATAATATACAAATTGAAACCCTTATATCCTAGAATTTCGACATTTGTCATCCATGTAAGCATCTACTGGAATCCTATTCATCGCCCATGTGTCAATATAAATAAATCAATTTCAATGAATTATTAAATATCTTAAATCCTAATATAACTTATTACAATCTTATATCTTAATATAACTTATATCCTAAATTTTACTATTTATGTGTAGTCCATATTTACGCACACACATATCAATTATTTAAGAAATACATTACTAATCTATGTAAAATTTTGAAATAAATTCATAAATTTTGAAATACTTTGATTAGGGAAAGAGTATTAATTTATTTTCGGTGAACTAAAGGCAACGAATATTTGCAATCCCAAATCTTTTAAGGGCAAGACCTTACTTGGTGGAAGACCATAATATAGATAAATTTCCTAAGAGCAAGACTGGTAATTACAAATATAACCCCAATATTGATTTTGATATTATTCATTCAAGTTAGAACTTATTACTATTGCAAGACCAAAAAAAAAAAAAGAGAACGAAATTGAAAAACGAGAGGAAACGCTCTAGCGGGAGAAGAGAAGAACACAAGGCGAGAAGAACTGTCGCCGCCGAAGGACCACCGTGCGCCGCCGCTGATGAAGTGCACCACGACCACTTGACCACTGCCACCATACCATTGTCACCCAACCTTCGTGCAACCGCCGGTGCTTGAAGAGGAAGAGAAGAAGAAGATGGAGGAAGAAGGAGGAACGAGGATGAGGAGGAGAAGAGCATGAAGAAGAAGAAGATGAAGAACAAGAAGAAATGGAAGAAAAATAATAAAATTCGACCTGTACATGTTGATTTTTTGGTGAAAAATCGACATTGAGATGTCAATTTTTTGGCAAAAAAATCTAGATGTTGATTTTTTGGCAGAAAATCGACATCTACAAAAATCGACATGTATGTGTCAAATTTTGACTGCGCGAATTTTCTTTTTGAAAACTTAAAAAATCGATCACCTATAGCTATAAAAATACATTCATTCATAGTTTGTATTCTACTTTTTTCTATATAATTCTCCATATTGATGTCTCGTGACTCCATAATGGTATCCTTCGCATGTTTTAGTAAGATTTGAGGGTTTTGGGTGTTGAGGATTTTCGGAGAAGATGAAGAATTTTTTTTCAAAAAATTGTGTGAAATGGGTTTGTGAAGAAGATAAAGTGGATTTTGTGGGTGTGGTCTTGCACAAAGTAAGTTGTGGACTTTTGTACTTGTGAGTTTTGTATTTTAGTAAGGATATAATAGTCTTCTTGTAATTCATTTGGTGAAAAGTTAGATTTGGTCTTCCTCTAAGTAATAATTTGTGAGATTGCATATAGTCGCCGCCTTTGTGAAATAGTAACAGACCATCAATCAATTGCTTTCCTACCAACATGCACATCTTCTTACCGGATTGAAGTGTCAGCCTTTTTTTGTATTCATAGTTAATAAATATTCATAATCCTTAACATAAACACACGGCAATCTCTGCAAAATTAAAATCTAAACAGACAATAACACGGTTTACAATGTAAACCGAAACGAATGAATACAAATACATAGTAAAAAAAATTACAGTGTCTACGGCAATATATTTCTTACCATTTTTTTTGGCAATCCGCAGCCATCATAAAACATAGAAACGATGGGTTGACATTGTCTAAAATCATAATTTGATTTTTTTTTTTTTTACTAATCCAAGCGTTAATTATGAATGATGGAGATGTTATAAGCGGAGCACATATGTATTATATAGATACTCAATTAAATCAATATGAATCTAAAAAACATCTCTATATAATACGATTATTATAGAATTATTTATTAACATTTGATTAATTGACATGTTTCCGTAGTTAGTGGATTGTAATAACAATTATATATATATTTTGCAAGATATGTAAGGTAAGAAATCAAACAATTAATGGTATATATTATTTTTGTATGGTATAGTTCTATATGAATTAAATAATTAATGATATGTTTTAATTTTTATAGGGTATATATTCTATAAGTATCTATATAACAATAATATTAAATTTAATACAGAAATATGAATATCTGGAAAACTAGCATAATTATATAGTTTTGATAGATAGCAAAAAATGTTGAATATTTAGATCCCATTAATAGTTATATTCTTTCAAAGTGATGATGTTATCAATTATCATTAATTAAGTCCTAATACACCTTTAAAATAGGAACTAATTAATCAATTTAAATTATCATAAATGTGATTATAATGGGTATGGAAATGTTCGGACTAAGACAAATATGGGCAAATTCCTTTATAACCAATAATATTATAAAAGGGTTATTTTTCAATTTTAATAGATTGTTGTGCCAACATTTAAATTGACATTATTCATCACGCATTGCCCAAATAGTATAAAAATAAATACGGGACAAATCAGTTGATCATACAAATGCATCATTTAATTGATTGGTACTAAAAAAGTATTATATAAACAATGGCGATTCATAAAATAACATTTGGTACCACAATTATTTAATAACTAATTAAATTATTAATATTACGATGTAAATATAAAACATAATAGTTTAATCGACATTCATAACAATTATTAAATTTCTTGTACTGTCAAATGTAAACGAATATGTATTTCCAATAAGCATATTGTTGGATGAGCAAAACGATTTCCAATCAAATGTGAGGTAAACCTTAGTCATCTTACATACTCTTCTTGTACTCTAATATTCCTCATTGTACCACCGTAAAATTTAACATCGGTGTAGTTCTTGTCTATCAATCCATGATTCTTAGAGAACGATTTGCGTAAATACTACAACATACAAATGAAAATATGTAAGTAAATATATGATATGCATAATTGGGTCAATCCAATGTGACCACGATTCCTTTACCTATTGGGCCACGAACTCAATTTTGAAAACCACTGCCACCAAGGTCCAATCACCTTCAAGTAAGGTTTGGGCCCGACAATATCAACTAAGGTATAAATAAAGGTTTGAACTCATTCCTTAAGGTACGTCCTATTATCTGAGTAATACTACAACATGTATTCTCTAGACTATTTCTGCAATCCGCACGTCAGACTTGAGCGTCGGAGGGGTTTCCGCCGGATCAACCCCCGACCTAATTCACAGTGTTCTCAGTTCGCAGGTATCTCGGGTCATCTAGCACGTGATCAGTGATCCACTTTTCTCTCCCAGCTCTCTCTATCTCAACTACTTAAGGTGATCTATTTCTAGCATCGTCATAATGGCGTCGTCCGTGGGAACGCATACAAGATCACGTAGCGCGCATGATGTCCCTAAGAATTTTTCTTGCAATTTTGGACGGCCGTCTGGACCCCCTGACCATGTTTTCGACCATGAAAATTAAAATTCAAATAAATTAATTAGAATGCATGCCTATAACAATAAAAACGAAACGAAAATTAAAGAAAACTACGAAAATCAATAAAGCTCGGGTTGCCTCCCGAGAAGCGCTAAGTTTAAAGTCTTCAGCCGGACGTTGCTTCTTTATTTTCAAGCAAAAGTGACCGAAGTCACTTGGCAATCTTCACTCGCTTCCCAATACTTTGAGCCGGCTCCGCTTCACGTTGAACGTACAATTTGAATCTCGCTCCTTTATTTTGACCACTTCGTGAGGAAGAATCTCTTGGACAATAAATAGTACCGACCACTTTGATTTGCGCTTCCTTGGGAATAACCACATCCGTGATTTGCACAATAACACCAATTGTCCTTTGTGCAATTTCCTTTTGACTTTCTCCTTACGACCACAATAGCTTGACTCATCCTTCTCTCGTGACTTGCTCGAGTCTTTGGGTGGCAACATCTTCCTTGCACTCTCATCGTCGTTAAGACTCAAACTCGTATGACTTTCTCTCGGACGAGTTGAAATTGAGTCCATTAAGTAAACTTGCTCCTTCCGATTCTCGTTTCCGCCATCATCTCCTGCACTCAAAGATGATTTCCCATTTGTCCAAGATCAAAACATCAAACTTTTCATTATTTGTAAAATCCATAAGCTCGATAGCAAAACAATCATTATTATCACATGGGACTTTTAATTAGCACCAAAAACATTGAATTTGATTGTTTTGATCATGCACAGTCATTGTAAGATCACCACTAGCACAATCAATACGAGTTTTCGACGTGGCTAAAAACGGCCTCCCTACGATAAGAGATATCTCCCTATCCTCATCTATAACAAGTATAACGAAATCGACAGGGAAGATAAATTTATTGACTTTCACTAGCACATTCTCTAAAATACCTTTTGGGTAAACTAAAGATCTATCAGCTAATTGAAGAGTTATAACCGTCAGTTCAATTTCTCCTAACCCAAGATTTTTAAAAGTGGAATAAGGCATAATATTAATGCTAGCGCCTAAATCAATGAGGGATCTAAACTTTTTACCTCCTATAGTATAAGGAATAGTAAACTTACCTGTATCGCCGAGTTTTTGTGGAAGGGACCGAGTAAGAATTGCACTAATTTGCTCCGTGAGTTGATTCATCTCGTTCCCTTGCAATTTCTTACTTTTCTTCACGAGGTCCTTGAGGAACTTCACCCACTGTGGCATCTTTTGAAGTGTTTCAATGAAAGGAATATTTATGCGAATTTCCTTCAACTTGTCCAAAAATCTTTAATATTCGGCGTCGAGCTTCTTCTTTATAAACTTTTGAGGATAAGGAATTGGAGGGACTTGTGAAGGCACCGTTGATGGTGGCTCTTCATGAGTTGATTATTTTCCTCATTCACTATCGGCTTCTCGATTACCGTGTTTCTCTTCTCTTTTCGTGGGGCTTCCTCCAATTGCTTACCGTTCTTCAAGGTGACTGCTTGGCACGTCTCGACCTCGATATTTTTCGTTAGCAATTGTTGTGGATATGGGATAGGTTCCACCCATTCAGCTACAGTGCCTTGCGACTTTATTTTAATTTCTTCCCTTTTTTCGATCTTGACGTTGATAGCTTGACACGTCTCGAACTTTTGCTTTCGAGGATCTTCCGTATTTGACGGCAACGCTCCCGCCGGACGGTTCTCTTGATTCAAAGCGAATTGAGCGAATTCATTCTCCAAATTCCACAGCGAGGCTTGGGTAGCGGTCATGAATTGGGCCAATATCTCCTCCGTGTTTGAGTTTTGGGCCGGTGGATTGTTGCCTTGATAGCTTTGTTGAGGAGGGGCTTGATTCTGAAATTGACCTTGATGTCTTTGATACCCTTGGCCTTGTTGATTTCCTCCATATTTCCCTTGTGATCTCCACCCGTGATTTTGGAATTGGCGAGGTGCATTGTTGACGTAGTTGAGCGACTCCAAATCTTGTTGCCATTGGAGCGTGTAATGATTTCCACCGCAAATTTCACAACATGGAGAATCAATTGCTTGGACGTGTTGTGGTGGACTTGCTTTGATGTGCTGCAGAAGGAGTTGATTTTGTTGAGCAATTTGGGTCACTTGAGCTTGAAGGGCCGTAATTGCATCTAACTCCAACACTCCGGGAATTTTCTTGGCTCCACTAACCGTCCTCTCGCTTGACTTGGCAAACCGATTTTTTGCAATTTGATCCGACATGATAAATGCATCCGGTATCGATTGACTCATAAAATTTCCCCCGGGGTATGCATCTAAGACGGTTCGTGCATTCTCGTTAATCCCTTGGGAGAAGATGTGGATTTGCCGCCATTGTTCGGCTCCATGTGTTGGACACTTCCGCAAAAGAGTTATAATTGCTCGCCTTGCTCTTGGACAAAACTATGAATTTCTCGTCGGATTCTCTCGTCCTTGTCGGGTGAGCTATAAACTTTCATGAAAAGGTTGAGGAGTTGAGGCCACGACGAGATAGAGTGGGGGGCTTGGGACATCAACCATCGGCGAGCTCTTCCTTGCAAGGAGTGCTTGAAGAGAATTAATTGAAGCGCCTCTTGGGAAACGCCGTTTTGACGGTGGAAGTTACAGGTATCTAGAAAATTGACAATGTGCAGATGGGGATCTTCACCCGCCAATCCACTAAATAGCCCGTTATTTTGGAGCATCGTCAAGAGGCCTTGCTTGATCTCAAAATTCTGCGCCTCAGTAGGTGGATATTGGATGCTCGGGCGGAATTTGTCGAGAGTCGGGATTATGTAATCTTGAAGTGACCGTGGCATAACTGCTGGTTGTAATGGAAGTTGAGGGGTTGGGTCTTGGATGCGAATTCCATTCGCATCGAGTAAATGACCATCTGCGTTTCTGCGTTCTTCGTTTGTCATTATATGGTTTCCACGTTGACGTCTCCTAGCGGCTCGAAAAGTACATTCGATTTCGGGATCAAACGGTTCTTTAGCAAGATCGAGTCTCCTGCGCATACTAAGTACCTAAAACTAAAATAAAATAACGAAAATTAAGTGGGTAAATCGTGAAAAATTTTCGAGCTAGAATAAAATAAATAATTAAAACATTCCCCGGCAACGGCGCCAAAAACTTGTTGGTGGATAACCTACACGCAAGTGCACGTATCGTACAAGTAATAACCCAAACTTGAATTTTTGCTTGTCCTCAAGCAATCTCTAATCGTAAGCAAATAACTCAACTACCGCATCTTATCACATAGATTAATGACCAACCTCACGTTTTCAGAACTTGTAATTATAATGAAAATTCATAGGCATTCGCAAGCTCAAAATTCAAAAGCACTTAGTCACTTACCATAGCCAAAAACCACAAATCATGCAATTGCTTCAAGCATCCAATATTTGTAAATTAAAGATAGAAAAAAATTATGCTTACATGTATATGTTTGACTCCAAATACTCACCAAAATATATTACTCTACT
>NW_012192966.1:532511-546613 GCF_000504015.1 Erythranthe guttata
ATCGATAATGCTTGGGTTGCCTCCCGAGAAGCGCTAAGTTTTAAGTCTTCAGCCAGACTTTGCTTCTTAAAACTGTTATGTCCAATCCAAAGCCTTGTAGATTGCGCATCCATCCATGAGCTCTATCACTTTAATTGCAACCAAGGCATGGATAACATTGCAATATATCAGGGTCCACCTTAGCTTGTAGTCTTTCTTGGTTGTAATCAATTGGTACGAAGCTAAGATGGGATATTCATCACCCGCTCCCTCACATCGGTACACAAAAACCTCACGTCCGCGTATAACCTCCACTTCAAACACCTTCGTCTTCTCGTCAACCTCTATTGATGCCTTCAAATCTACATTTAGATCAACGACAGGGTCCATAACTAGAATATCTTCAATCATTACATCCATCTCCTTCTTCTCTTGTTCTGAGGCATCTTCGTGGTTTAGCTCGATTGCCTTCTCAGATTCATCATGCTCAAGTGTCTTCGTAATTTCTATTTCTCTCACATCGACACTATTTTCCGGATATAGAAGATTTTTCTCACCGCAGGCTTCACCCGAATTTTCTTTGATATAACCATTGTCGATTTCGTCTGGAATATTTTCAAGAGATTCAGATTTTAATTTGAGCGTCATTTCTTCCAGTTGTATCTCCATGTTTCGAAATGATGATTGAGTGGACTTCATGAATTTGGCAATAAGGGATACCAAATCAAGTTGTTCATCAGTGGTCTGCTGCTGCATTGGATAATAATTTTGAAAATCATCGAATTGTGGCTCTCTATGTTGAAACTCGTTCAAATCTTGGTCTTGAAAGCTTTGCTCGTATGTGTTGGTGTAAGTGTTCCAATAACCTCCGTTGGTAATTTCGACAAAATTTGTCGCTTTTGGTGATCCCCAACATTGATCGGAATAATGATTTCCACCACATGCGGAACAAAACAGAGGCATATCACAGGTGTTTTGGAGGTATTCGTCAGATGGAAGCCATTCATATCCCGTTTGAGGTGCCCCAGCATTGTAACCAGACATGTAACAAAAAAAACAAAAAATCAAAATTAAAAATAAAAATTAAAATTAAATGGCTGAAGTAAGAAAAATTGCTCAAATTTGATATTAGAATAAATAAATAATTTAGCCGTATTCCCCGGCAACGGCGCCAAAAACTTGTTGGGTGCTAAATACCCACACGCAAGTGCACGTATCGCAAACAAGTAGTAAAGTAGACTCGTGAGAGTCGGATGTCGATCCCACAGGGAATACGCAAATTATTTAATCCTAAGTACCAAATCCTAACAATTGTGATTTTTATCCAGCCTACGCAAGGTTGTCAAATTAATTAACTAATTAAATTAAAATAATTAAGAAAGCAATTAAACACGAGAAAATATCAATATAAAACGGATCTAGGATTTTATCTTCCCCCTATGCGATAATTCTTCACCCAAATAATCTCCTATCATGCAAGTTACGATTCCCGATTATTAACCCAAGACACGAAATTACTCATAACCAGCTGTCGCTGCGTTATAAGCCTATTATTCATAAAAGATTCACTATATGTCTATGCAAACCTAGCATAAATAAAGCATTAAATAACAAGTCTCGTAAACGGCTACCTAAGGTATTATCTATATGTCTACGATAATACATGCAATTAACACACTCATCCGGTGAAAACTACTCGAAGGCTCTTTTATCCCTGTTCTAATTATTAAAACGATCTGTCAATCAATTCTAACAATAACAAATAGCAACATAAATAAGCTACGTTCATGCGCTAAATAAGATCAAGATAGAAGAAATAATTGAAGAATTAAACTTGCATAAAAGTAGAAAAATAGGTTCAAATTACCACATAGGGTTCCAATAAAATCCTAGATTAAAAGCTTAGCTACTCGTAATTCTTATGATAAACAAAATAAAAATAAAAGAAATAAGAAAAACTATGCTTGAGTCTTCGGGGATCTTCGTTCTTCGTATGGATAAAAAAAAGAAAATTTCGTGCTTATGGTGTAGAGACATGTTGCTTTTATAGGCTTTTCTTGATAAGGAAGTAGTAGAAACCTAATAGGAATCAATTTCCGCCACTTTCCCCCATCAGGACTTGTTCTTCGCTTTTCGCCATGTTGGAGTCCTAATTTTTGAATATTGTGTAAATAAGAATTGTAGCCCTTGAAATTAGCTTTCCAATGCCGTCAAAATCACCTAATTCGGAGTTCGTATGAGAGAGATATGCTCGAAATCGTGGACACTGTCAAAGGTGTGGCGAGATTCCTTCTTCCAATTTGATTTGTTTCCTTATTTGCAACTTTTTCCTTTCTTTTTGATCTTTTTTCCTTCATGGACACCTAATTCTCGTTTTTCACTTATAAAACACAAAATCAATCAATTAAAGCACAAATATAATTAAATCTAAACAAAAGATCCACGTAAAGTAAACGTATTGAGTGTAAAATCTACACTCAACAGTGGACTAAAAGTCCGGATATCGAACCCACGGGGAATATTTAATTATTTAATCCTAGACGCTAAATCCTACCAATTATTATCAAGTCCACCCTACACAGTCGAATTTGGAGAGAATTAACTAAATTAAAAAGCAAATTAAAAAGACAAGAACACGAAATCAATTAAAAACGAAGGTTTAATTAGAATAAACAAACCTAGGATTTTATTCTTCCCCCTACGTGATTATTACTCCCCCAATTCCTTCAATTATGCAAGCAATTAACCCGGATTATTAACAAGAGATGTTAAAATAATCATAACCCGCTTCCGCGTGTATTACAATTCTAATACTCTAGATTCAGTTACTATATTCCTATGCAATTAATTCTAGAACACAACATTAAGCACAAATCTCAATAATGGCTACCTAAGAGATTAACTATATTCCTATGTTAATACCATAAAGGCTCTTCTACCACAGTTCTAATTATCAACCCGATCTTCCGATTCATGTGATTAAAAATAACATAAAAGCACATAAGGTGATCAAATTCATGCACTTAACAAAATAAGTAGGAGAAATAATCTGGAATTAAAACTTGCGTAAAATCATAGAATTGGGATCATAAATCCCACATAGGATTCCAAATAAAATCCTAGAAATAAGAAAATTAGCTACTCATGATTAAAGGAAAAATGCAAATAAAATAAATCATAAACGATAAATCTATGCTTGGAGTCTTCGAATTCTTCGTCTTCGTTATTGCTTTGTTGCTCTTGAAATTGCGTAAAAAATCCATTCCCAGTTGTGTGCTTGTCTTGCTCTTATATAGGGTCGAAAATTTGGAGAAGAAGGTAGTTTCCTTGTGCAATTAGGATTCCTTTACCGCGCCTTTTCGTCATCTCGAACGGCCGTCCCAAATTTTGTACTAAAACTCGGACGGCCGTCCCAAAACCAGAGGTTGTTTCTGCTTCTCAGACGGCTGTCCCAGTGTTAAGTGTAAATCAGGGACGGCCGTCCCAGCCTAATTTCTTCAGATTTTTGATTTTTTCACTTTTGGCCCATATTTTCTCCAAAATTCGAGTTTTTACCCCATACTTTTCCAATTCTTCAATTTGTACCTAAAATACAATAAATCAACGTTTTAAGCACCAATGATCTTTAAAACACACCAAAATCTCAAATAAAAAGGTACGATAAAGTGTAAAAATATACACTTAACAGTGGCTGCCATCTTGCCTCCTCAATACAGCTCGGGCTCCTAAAACTTAGTACTTTGGCAGAGGGATGACGAACTTGTTTTAAAAAGTTTAGCGCAAAAGAGACGACGTCCATAGCTTCGACCAAATCTCCTTCGAAAAAAGTATCATTAGATAATACCAAAGTGCCCAACATATGACCACACAATTCTCAAGGACCTTAAGATCTGCCGATTTTTGCATATGCATGAACCAATTCATAAACTCCAATCCATTCCACCTATGTACTGACCACGGGATATTGCTCAAAGCCCATACTTTCCTTGCAAATGCACACATAGCAAAGCAATGTCGAAGATTTTCCACCTCTGATCCGCATCGAACACAATTAACCTCCGCCGTTATCTTCCTCCTGCTCAAATTAGTTCGGGAGGGTAATAGATTTTTACATGTTCTCCACACAAATATTTTGATCTCATTAGGAAAATTCATCGACCACAACCATTTAAACATGTGTTTGCTTACGAGCTGCTCGTAGATGATCTACTGCCCTCGACTTCCAAAAGGGTTGCTAAATAATATGCACTACGATCAGAGAAATGTCTGTTACGCTCGTAATGCCACACGAGATTGTCTTCATTGGAAGACTGATCTAATGGGATTGACAGAATAATCCTCCTTCATCTTCGAAGAAAAGTTTTCGAACCAGCAGTTCATTCCAATGATTTGCACCATCTACCATGAGCTCCTTAACTTGCATATCCATCGGTAAATATCCTCAAAAGTAGAAAAATCGGTGATTTCTGTATAGATAAAAAAAACCCCATGAGCATGAAATAACATATATATTCCACGACCAACAATAATAACGAAAATAAAGCCTCATTAATTAGCAGCCGATAAAGAAAGTTTAATCAACGCATCGGCAATTTTATTTATTTATTTATAACATATGATTAATTCTAGTCCATAAAATTTGTGGTCGTGAATTTATCATCACCACCACTGTCGCTGCTGCTATCATCACCACTACTGTCGCTGCTGCTATCATCATCAGACGAAGACGGGGGAGCGTCAACTATGGGGGCGGGGCATGCGTTATTTTTCTTCTTTTTGGTAAAGCAATTGCACCAGCAAAGCCACTTTCTTAATCCCTCAGTATTATATATATTCGTTTTCTTCTTCAAACATCTTGCACCATTATTCAGTACCCCAAATTGCTTTTTGCAAGCAGCTGTACACACTCCAGGTGATTTCATCTGTTTTCTGCCCAACTGAACCTTGCAAAGGCCAGGTGCCGCCGCCGCCTTGCTTGCCCCTGCATACACCACCACATAAATATACATATATATACATATAATTCAATTAGGACAAACTAAAAAGAAAATTGAAATAAATTTAATTAGAGGGAGAAAATGTGTACATAGTACGGTAATGGCTAGCAGAGCAACACAAAAGTATATAATAAAAGATTTCGACGTCATTTTTTATGCTGCAATTAGTAGCAAATATGAAGGATGAATATTTTGTTACAATGGACTCACATTATATACCCATTAAAGGAGCAAGAAAATCTCATTAAGATAATTTTATCTTAAATGAACCTTTTATCCAATTTAATCACCAAATGATTTTGTGTTGATCCCACTCAATAAGTGTGTTCTAATCTTTTGCTGGTAATTGCGAAGTGTATTTTCAATTTATCTTTTTCATCTCCTCTTTTTAATTTTCCAAGTCTATTTTCATTTTTATGTAGGTTTTTTGTGTAGAAACGAATCTATCTATATAATATACAAATTGAAACCCTTATATCCTAGAATTTCGACATTTGTTATCCATGTAAGCATCTACTGGAATCCTATTCATCGCCCATGTGTCAATATAAATAAATCAATTTCAATGAATTATTAAATATCTTAAATCCTAATATAACTTATTACAATCTTATATCTTAATATAACTTATATCCTAAATTTTACTATTTATGTGTAGTCCATATTTACGCACACACATATCAATTATTTAAGAAATACATTACTAATCTATGTAAAATTTTGAAATAAATTCATAAATTTTGAAATACTTTGATTAGGGAAAGAGTATTAATTTATATTCGGTGAACTAAAGGCAACGAATATTTGCAATCCCAAATCTTGTAAGGACAAGACCTAACTTGGTGGAAGATAATATAGATAAATTTCCTAAGAGCAAGACTGATAATTACAAATATAACCCCAATATTGATTTTGATATTATTCATTCAAGTTAGAACTTATTACTATTGCAAGACCAAAAAAAAAAAGAGAACAAAATTGAAAAACGAGAGGAAACGCTCTAGCGGGAAAAGAGAAGAACACAAGGCGAGAAGAACTGTCGCCGCCCATCCGCCGCCGAAGGACCACCGTGCGCCGCCGCTGATGAAGTGCACCACGACCACTTGACCACTGCCACCATACCATTGTCACCCAACCTTCATGCAACCGACGGTGCTTGAAGAGGAAGAGAAGAAGAAGATGGAGGAAGAAGGAGGAACGAGGATGAGGAGGAAAAGAGCATGAAGAAGAAGATGAAGAACAAGAAGAAAAGGAAGAAAAAGAATAAAATTCGACTTGTACATGTTGATTTTTTGGTGACAAATCGACATTTAGATGTCAATTTTTTGGCAAAAAAATCTACATGTTGATTTTTTGGCAAAAAATCGACATCTACAAAAATCGACATCTACAAAAATCGACATGTATGTGTCAAATTTTGACTGCGCGAATTTTCTTTTTGAAAACTTTAAAAATCGATCACCTATAGCTATAAAAATACATTCATTCATAGTTTGTATTCTACTTTTTTCTATAGAATTCTCCATATTGGTGTCTCGTGGCTCCATAATGGTATATTTCGCATGTTTTAGTAAGATTTGAGGGTTTTGGGTGTTGAGGATTTTCGGAGAAGATGAAGAATTTTTTTTCAAAAAATTGTGTGAAATGGGTTTGTGAAGAAGATAAAGTGGATTTTGTGGGTGTGGTCTTGCACAAAGTAAGTTGTGGACTTTTCTACTTGTGAGTTTTGTATTTTAGTAAGGATATAATAGTCTTCTTGTAATTCATTTGGTGAAAAGTTAGATTTAGTCTTCCCCGAAGTAATAATTTGTGAGATTGCATATAGTCGCCGCCTTTGTGAAATAGTAACAGACCATCAATCAATTGCTTTCCTACCAACATGCACATCTTCTTACCGGATTGAAGTGTCAGCCTTTTTTTGTATTCATAGTTAATAAATATTCATAATCCTTAACATAAACACACGGCAATCTCTGCAAAATTAAAATTTAAACAAACAATAACACGGTTTACAATGTAAACAGAAACGAATGAATACAAATACATAGTACAAAAAAATTACAGTGTCTACGGCAATATATTTCTTACCATTTTTTTTGGTAATCCGCAGCCATCATAAAACATAGAAACGATGGGTTGACATTGTCTAAAATCATCATTTGATTTTTTTTTTTTTTACTAATCCAAGCGTTAATTATTAATGATGGAGATGTTATAAGCGGAGCACATATGTATTATATAGATACTCAATTAAATCAATATGAATCTAAAAAACATCTCTATATAATACGATTATTATAGAATGATTTATTAACATTTGATTAATTGACATGTTTCCGTAGTTAGTGGATTGTAATAACAATTATATATTTATATATATATATATATATATATATATATATATATATATATATATATTGCAAGATATGTAAGGTATGAAATCAAACAATTAATGGTATATATTATTTTTGTATGGTATAGTTCTATATGAATCAAATAATTAATGATATGTTTTAATTTTTATAGGGTATATATTCTATAAGTATCTATATAATAATAATATTAAATTTAATACAGAAATATGAATATCTGGAAAACTAGCATAATTATATAGTTTTGATAGATAGCAAAAAATAGTGAATATTTGGATCCCATTAATAGTTATATTCTTTCAAAGTGATGATGTTATCAATTGTCATTAATTAAGTCCTAATACACCTTTAAAATAGGAACTAATTAATCAATTTAAATTATCATAAATGTGATTATAATAGGTATGGAAATATTCGGACTAAGACAAATATGGGCAAATTCCTTTATAACCAATAATATTATAAAAGGGTTATTTTGTAATTTTAATAGATTGTTGTGCCAACATTTAAATTGACATTATTCATCACGCATTGCCCAAATAGTATAAAAATAAATACGGGACAAATTAGTTGATCATACAAATGCATCATTTAATTGATTGGTACTAAAAAAGTATTATATAAACAATGGCGATTCATAAAATAACATTTGGTACCACAATTTTTTAATAACTAATTAAATTATTAATATTACGATGTAAATATAAAACATAATAGTTTAATCGACTTTCATAACAATTATTAAATTTCTTGTACTGTCAAATGTAAACGAATATGTATTTCCAATAAGCATATTGTTAAATGAACAAAACGATTTCTAATCAAATGTGAGGTAAACCTTACTCATCTTACATACTCTTCTTGTACTCTAATATTCCTCATTGTACCACCGTAAAATTTAATATCGATGTAGTTCTTGTCAATCAATCCATGATTCTTAGAGAACGATTTGCGTAAATACTACAACATACAAATGAAAATATGTAAGTAAATATATGATATGCATAATTGGGTCAATCCAATGTGACCACGATTCCTTTACCTATTGGGCCACGAACTCAATATTGAAAACCACTGCCACCAAGGTCCAATCACCTTCAAGTAAGGTTTGGGCCCGACAATATCAACTAAGGTATAAATAAAGGTTTGAACTCATTCCTTAAGGTACGTCCTATTATCTGAGTAATACTACAACATGTATTCTCTAGACTATTTCTGCAATCCGCACGTCTGACTTGAGCGTCGGAGGGGTTTCCGCCGGATCAACCCCTGGCCTAATTCACGTGTTCTCAGTTCGCAGGCATCTCAGGGTCATCTAGCACTTGATCAGTGATCCACTTTTCTCTCCCAGCTCTCTCTATCTCAACTACTTAAGGTGATCTATTTCTAGCATCGTCATAATGGCGCCGTCCGTGGGAACGCATACAAGATCACGTAGCGCGCATGATGTCCCTGAGAATTTTTCTTGCAATTTTGGACGGCCGTCTGGACCCCTGACCATGTTTTCGACCCTGAAAATTAAAATTCAAATAAATTAATTGGAATGCATGCCTATAACAATAAAAACGAAACGAAAATTAAAGAAAACTACGAAAAACAATAAAGCTCGGGTTGCCTCCCGAGAAACGCTAAGGTTAAAGTCTTCAGTCGGACGTTGCTTCTTTATTTTCAAGCAAAAGTGACCGAAGTCACTTGGCAATCTTCACTCGCTTCCCAATACTGTTTGAGCCGGCTCCGCTTCACGTTGAACGTACAATTTGAATCTCGCTCCTTTATTTTGACCACTTCGTGAGGAAGAATCTCTTGGACAATAAATGGTACCGACCACTTTGATTTGCGCTTCCTTGGGAATAACCACAGCCGTGATTTGCACAATAACACCAATTGTCCTTTGTGCAATTTCCTTTTGACTTTCTCCTTATGACCACTATAGCTTGACTCATCCTTCTCTCGTGACTTGCTCGAGTCTTTGGTTGGCAACATCTTCCTTGCACTCTCATCGCCGTTAAGACTCAAACTCGTATGACTTTCTCTCGGAGGAGTTGAAATTGAGTCCATGAAGTAAACTTGCTCCTTCCGATTCTCGTTTCCGCCATCATCTCCTGCACTCAAAGATGCTTTCCCATTGTCCAAGATCAAAACATCAAACTTTTCATTATTTGTAAAATCCATAAGCTCGATAGCAAAACAATCATTATTATCACATGGATTTTTATTAGCACTAAAAACATTGAATTTGATTGTTTGATCATGCACAGTCATTGTAAGATCACCACTAGCACAATCAATACGAGTTTTCGACGTGGCTAAAAACGGCCTCCATACGATAAGAGATATCTCCCTATACTCATCTATAACAAGTATAACGAAATCGACAGGGAAGATAAATTTATTGACTTTCACTAGCACATTCGCTAAAATACCTTTTGGGTAAACTAAAGATCTATCAGCTAATTGAAGAGTTATAGCCGTCAGTTCAATTTCTCCTAACCCAAGATTTTTAAAAGTGGAATAAGGAATAATATTAATGCTAGCGCCTAAATCAATGAGGGATCTAAAATTTTTACCTCCTATAGTACAAGGAATAGTAAACTTACCTGGATCGCCGAGTTTTTGTGGAAGGGGCCGAGTAAGAATTGCACTAATTTGCTCCGTGAGTTGATTCATCTCGTTCCCTTGCAATTTCTTACTTTTCTTCACGAGGTCCTTGAGGAACTTCACCCACTGTGGCATCTTTTGAAGTGTTTCAATGAAAGGAATATTTATGCGAATTTCCTTCAACTTGTCCAAAAATCTTTGATATTCGGCGTCCAGCTCCTTCTTTATAAACTTTTGAGGATAAGGAATTGGAGGGACATGTGAAGGCACCGTTGATGGTGGCTCTTCATGAGTTGATTATTTTCCTCATTCACTATCGGCTTCTCGATTACCGTGTTTCTCTTCTCTTTTCGTGGGGCTTCCTCCAATTGCTTACCGTTCTTCAAGGTGACTGTTTGGCACGTCTCGACCTCGATATATTTCGTTAGCAATCGTTGTGGATATGGGATAGGTTCCACCCATTCAGCTACAGTGACTTGCGACCTTATTTGAATTTCTTCCCTTTTTTCGATCTTGACGTTGATAGCTTGACACGTCTTGAACTTTTGCTTTCGAGGATCTTCCGTATTTGATGGCAACGCTCCCGCCGGACGGTTCTCTTGATTCAAAGCGAATTGAGCGAATTGATTCTCCAAATTCCGCAGCGAGGCTTGGGTAGCGGTCATGAATTGGGCCAATATCTCCTCCGTGTTTGAGTTTTGGGCCGGTGGATTGTTGCCTTGATAGCTTTGTTGAGGAGGGGCTTGATTCTGAAATTGACCTTGAGGTCTTTGATACCCTTGGCCTTGTTGATTTCCTCCATATTGCCCTTGTGATCTCCACCCATGATTTTGGAATTGGCGAGGTGCATTGTTGACGTAGTTGAGCGACTCCACATCTTGTTGGCATTGGAGCGTGTAATGATTCCCACCGCAAATTTCACAACATGGAGAATCAATTGCTTGGACGTGTTGTGGTGGACTTGCTTTGATGTGCTGTAGAATGATTTGATTTTGTTGAGCAATTTGGGTCACTTGAGCTTGAAGGGCCGTAATTGCATCTAACTCCAACACTCCGGGAATTTTCTTGGCTCCATTAACCGTCCTCTCGCTTGACTTGGCAAACCGATTTTGTGCAATTTGATCCGACATGATAAATGCATCCGGTATCGATTAACTCATAGAATTTCCCCCGGTTGATGCATCTAAGACAGTTCGTGCATTCTCGTTAATCCCTTGGGAGAAGATGTGGATTTGCCGCCATTGTTCGGCTCCATGTGTTGGACACTTCCGCAAAAGAGTTATAATTGCTCGCCTTGCTCTTGGACAAAATTATGAATTTCTCGTCGGATTCTCTCGTCCTTGTCGGGTGAGCTATAAACTTTCATGAAAAGGTTGAGGAGTTGAGGCCACGACGAGATAGAGTGGGGGGCTTGGGACATCAACCATTGGCGAGCTCTTCCTTGCAAGGAGTGCTTGAAGAGAATTAATTGAAGCGCCTCTTGGGAAACGCCGTTTTAACGGTGGGAATTACAGGTATCTAGAAAATTGACAATGTGAAGATGGGGATCTTCACCCGCCAATCCACTAAATAGCCCGTTATTTTGGAGCATCTTCAAGAGGCCTTGATTGATCTCAAAATTGTGCGCCTCAATAGGTGGATATTGGATGCTCGGGCGGAATTCGTCGAGTGTTGGGATTATGTAATCTTGAAGTGACCGTGGCCTAACTGCTGGTTGTAATGGAAGTTGAGGGGGTGGGTCTTGGATGCGAATTCCATTCGCATCGAGTAAATGACCATCTGCGTCTCTGCGTTCTTCGTCTGTCATTATATGGTTTGCACGTTGACGTCTCCTAGCAGCTCGAAAAGTACGTTCGATTTCGGGATCAAATGGTTCTTTAGCAAGATCGAGTCTCCTGCGCATACTAAGTACCTAAAACTAAAATAAAATAAAACAAAAATTAAATGGGTAAATCGTGAAAATTGTTCGAACAAGAATAAAATAAATAATTAAAATATTCCCCGGCAACGACGCCAAAAACTTGTTGGTGGATAACCTACACGCAAGTGCACGTATCGTACAAGTAATATAGTGGACTAAAAGTCCGGATATCGGATCCACGGGGAATATTTAATTATTTAATCCTAGACGCTAAATCCTACCAATTATTATCATGTCCACCCTACACAGTCGAATTTGGAGAGAATTAACTAAATTAAACTAAATTAAAAAGCAAATTAAAAATACAAGAGCACGAAATCAATTAAAAACGAAGGTTTAATCAGAGTAAACAAACCTAGGATTTTATTCTTCCCCCTATGTGATTATTACTCCCCCAATTCCTTCAATTATGCAAGCAATTAACCCGGATTATTAACAAGAGATGCTAAAATAATCATAACCCGCTTCCGCGTGTATTACGATTCTAATACTCTAGATTCACTTACTATATTCCTATGCAATTAATTCATGAATACAACATTAAGCACAAATCTCAATAATGGCTACCTAAGAGATTAACTATATTCCTATATTAATACCATAAAGGCTCTTCTACCACAGTTCTAATTATCAACCTGATCTTCCGATTCATGTGATTAAAAATAACATAAAAGCACATAAGGTGATCAAATTCATGCACTTAATAAAATAAGTAGGAGAAATAATCTGGAATTAAAACATGCGTAAAATCATAGAATTGGGATCATAAATCCCACATAGGATTCCAAATAAAATCCTAGAAATAAGAAAATTAGCTACTCATGATTAAAGGAAAAATGCAAATAAAATAAATCATAAACGATAAATCTATGCTTGGAGTCTTCGAATTCTTCGTCTTCGTTATTGCTTTGTTGCTCTTGAAATTGCGTAAAAAATCCATTCCTAGTTGTGTGCTTGTCTTGCTCTTATATAGGGTCGAAAATTTGGAGAAGAAGGTAGTTTCCTTGTGCAATTAGGATTCCTTTACCGCGCCTTTTCGTCATCTCGAACGGCCGTCCCGAATTTTGTACTAAAACTCGGACGGCCGTCCCAAAACCAGAGGTTGTTTCTGCTTCTCAGACGGCTGTCCCAGAGTTAGGTGTAAATCTGGGACGGCCGTCCCAGCCTAATTTCTTCAGATTTTTGATTTTTTCACTTTCGGCCCATATTTTCTCCAAAATTGGAGTTTTTACCCCATACTTTTCCAATTCTTCAATTTGTACCTAAAATACAATAAATCAACGTTTTAAGCACCAATGGTCGTTAAAACACACCAAAATCTCAAATAAAAAGGTACGATAAAGTGTAAAAATATACACTTAACAGTGGCTGCCATCTTGCCTCCTCAATACAGCTCGGGCTCCTAAAACTTAGTACTTTGGCAGAGGGATGACGAACTTCTTTTAAAAAGTTTAGCGCAAAAGAGACGACGTCCATAGCTTCGACCAAATCTCCTTCGAAAAAGGTATCATTAGATAATACCAAAGTGCCCAACATATGACCACACAATTCTCAAGGACCTTAAGATCTGCCGATTTTTGCATATGCATGAACCAATTCATAAACTCCAATCCATTCCACCTATGTACTGACCACGGGATATTGCTCAAAGCCCATACTTTCCTTGCAAATGCACACATAGCAAAGCAATGTCGAAGATTTTCCACCTCTGATCCGCATCGAACACAATTAACCTCCGCCGTTATCTTCCTCCTGCTCAAATTAGTTCGGGAGGGTAATAGATTTTTACATGTTCTCCACACAAATATTTTGATCTCATTAGGAAAATTCATCGACCACAACCATTTAAACATGTGTTTGCTTACGAGCTGCACGTAGATGATCTACTGCCCTCGACTTCCAAAAGGGTTGCTAAATAATATGCACTACGATCAGAGAAATGTCTGTTACGCTCGTAATGCCACACGAGATTGTCTTCATTAGAAGACTGGTCTAATGGGATTGACATAATAATCCTCCTTCATCTTCGAAGAAAAGTTTTCGAACCAGCAGTTCATTCCAATGATTTTATGATTATACAAACCAATCAAGTAGAAGACAGAATCGAGAAATCAAATTTGCATAAAAGTATAAAAATCGGTGATTTTCGTATAGATAAAAAAAAAACCCCCCCATGAGCATGAAATAACATACATATTCCACGACCAACAATAACGAAAATAAAGCCTCATAATA
>NW_012192966.1:556516-568314 GCF_000504015.1 Erythranthe guttata
ATTACGGCATGCATGTCATTCAAATGGAAGAAAAATTCCAAATTAGAATATTATGTAATAAACTAAAAAATGGATAAAGAACTTGATCAAACACGAAACTGATTAAAAAATCTAGCCAATTGAAACAAATTATCAGAGTCGAATTAAAGTCGTGTACAAATGACTACAGAACTACAAGTCCATCTTTTACTAAATGTGACTGTATATAACTGCAGTCATCTATAGTCATATATAGTTTAACATAGTAAAATTCGTAGCACATCTAAGTTTTAACAGAAGTTTTATATTGCTAATCCCTTCTTAATTCTAAGCGAAATTCTACACCAACAATTAAGTAATAGTTACAATGAAATAGCCAATTATAATGAAATTGTAGCCAAATTAGCTAGCTAAGTCACAGATCTCAACCAAAATCGAAACAAACTAATATATCGACCAGAAATAACACTCTCTGCCACTAATTATTAAGAAGACGAACTAAAAACATACGATTATTTACTTCAAACTGCTACAGTAGGTGACCAACAAGCCAACTTGTGGCTGTAGTCTTTCCATTTATTCTTGTAATAAATAAAACATTTTTCGTATTAATGATAAAAAACACATTGGCATTCTATATTTGTGTCCCTTTGTCACAAGTATAGATATAGTCCTTACAGTTATTACAAGTACTAGTAAATGATCATTAGGATCGTGAGATATTTACTTTAGTATTATGACTGTTAAACGTGTTCCTAGTCGAAGGGTTACGCCACCAATGAGGATATCGGCCTTTCCCATTAAGAGACTAGCACTTAGTGTATGTGTACTGCATCTTATCAGTAAACGGTATTGTGATATCGGCATGCATAAGTGGGTGCTCGTAAGTTGACGAGTTCACTGAACTCCCTCACCCTAGAAATCTCTACGTGGTTCTCAATAATCGAGTAGAGATATCTATGGTATAGTTGTACACCATTAGCCCTTATGACCTAGACATCACCGTGACTTCACTAGAGGACCAGCTGTATCGTGACCTGTCCCTGAGTTCCACCGAGGACCGCCCCAAGGGCCAGTGTTCGTGCAGTCCGAGTGGGAGGTCTGTGCATTGTAGTCGGGGATTCGATCGCTAGAATAGTCTTGGATGTCCTGTGTGTTCTCATAGTTTGTAATATCTAAGTCTCTGGCCAGAGCTGACTAAGTGATGATTAGAGAATTCGATTCTCTAAGTCATGCACGTACCGATTAGAACACTTAGAACGACCGCACAATCATTGAACTACTAAGGAGGTCTCGATGAACCAATACCTCTAGTTCAATCGGGACATATGAATTGAAGGGATCGTACTGTACGTTAACTATATCAAAATGTTCTTGCAGGCACTTCATTTGTATCTAGGGAATCATGACGCGTAGTTGCTAGACGCCAATCTTGATTCGTTGGGTGATTAAGGTGAAACGAGCTTTATCTTAATCGTAACTCTAAGGGACGAGTTTTGACCACAAAGGGTTGTGGGCCCACATCTAGCTTACACCTGAACTGTCGAGGGTCACACTGCTCATGCACATGAGATCTTTGAATAAATGGTTAGAGATAAAAATGTTTTATATTTGCATGATTGGAAATCAATATGATTGGGTCCAACATTCGTAATTCGGAATTATGAATGAGAATAAGAAAAGGAAAAGAATAGGCGAACACCTCAGTGGACTTTCTAAATCGGGAAGTTTCCAAATTTGGAAAGCGCACTGAATTAGGGTTTCCACTTTTAGAAAGTTGGAAATCGAGCATTGGCACTCGTAATGACGATGGCGTTATAATGATTCCAAAAATGTAATCGTTACAATTTTCCGATCATTGAATTGAGAGAAACGAGCGAGTGAAGAACTAACGAACTTAAGTTGTTGGGCCCGGTCCAACTTAAGCCCGTTAGGGCTTTTTAAGCAAGACACTATAAATACTTGGTTTAGAGGTCTAGCACACATACAACACATCTAACAAAACCCTAGCCGCTCGCCCCTCTCTCTCTCGGCCATACTTGCTCATGGCCACCGCCGTCGTTCCACCGCCGGAAATCGGCCTCTCTTGGCTGATCAATCGTGGTAGTTCTATTCTTCCTTTTATTCTTTCCGTTTATTCTAACTATTGCGTGTTTTGTGCCACGTTTTAGTAGATCAAAGTATACGAGGTATAATCCGAGAGGAAGAAGATCGAAGAATCGAAGAACCGAGAAGCAGCCCCGAGCCAACGACGCACGCGCTCCCACGCGCCGCCTGAAGACAGCGCGTGATCGTCACGCGCCGCCGCAGCTCACACCGCCGTCGTTGCTGCATCGCCGTCGCCGCTCCCGGATTACACAGATTGGTTTCTGTGGCAATCTTGCTTCGTTTCGTGCGCCAACCTCACGCTTCAAGAGGTAATTCTCGAATCCGGCATTCGCTTGAAATTAATTTAATTAGATTAAATTATGCATGATCGTTTTGTAGTATGTTTATGAAATATATATTAACATGAATTTCATGATTTACTGCGAGCACGTTATATGATTTAATGCGAGCATGTTAATTGATTTACTGTCGATTAAATATTCGCATGATTGTCGTTTTTAATTTCGCTGGAAGCGCAAAGGTACGCAATTAATTGTTTATAATTATCGGGCATGTGATTATGTGATTTAAACTCGTTTAATTCGCATAATTTTTTTTTTTCCGCTGTATATACGTGTCCGATTCCCAACACAAACATCATAATTGTGCAACTAAAATTGCAAATTAGTTTCTAAATCCTGGTAGTAAAACAAAAAATACAGAAACACGTAATAACTTACACCAGGGGACGCCTAGGTATTCGAAATCCGACTCGAGGCCATTAAATCCAACAAATAATTGGGAAATATGAGCAGAGGAGGAAGCCGAGATGCAAACCAAATCTCGCAAGTAGATAACCAGAGAAGAGATAATCACGATTGCAATCCCCATTATCAGAACGTGTCATATGTTACCCGTGCAGCAGCGAGGGCGTCGGTAACATTGGCGAAGGAAGAGAAGGAAAGAAGCGGCAGAGAGAAGACATCGAGAGAAACATATAGGGCTAGGGTTTGGGAACGTGGTTGAATAACTGATTTTATAAGGGCAAAACAGGTATTTCAAGTTATCCAGGGGTCTGTCAAATTAAAATTAGAATTTGAGTTTTTAACTAAGAAAGAAAAATCCATAGGACCTATCCCTATATATATTTTCAAAACTAGGGGCGGGGTCCCACATTTCCCCAATATTATTTTATTGATAGAATAAATATGATTTATCGAGTGTTTCGAAAATTATTTATTCAACTCCTTATAAATATTATTTGAACATACTATTAATTAGTCATATAAGTAAGGATGCAAAATTAATATTCAAAAAACATTTCTTTTTTTCCCTGATGGGAGCGTATTTCTCCGTCTTAGGAGGCCGTTGATTTTTTTCTTCTCTTCTCCCTTGTGTTGTTATTCTTTTCACTACCGATATTAATTCCGTTGTATTTGTCGTGCAGATTCAATCGTGACGATTGTCTTATGTCGTTGGCGGCCGGTGCTATTTCGTTAAATATAGGGTTTGCCGGATAAAACTAGGGTTTTCTCTAGGGATTCAAGAGTTTTGTCTGTTTCTTTTATTATCTATATTATTATTCATTCATTTAATCTGGTTCGGTTAACTTGTGCGTTTTGAGCCCTCGTTTTCTTTCGTGTCGCCATAGGTTTGCCTTACCGACACTCCCCTAGTTCATTTAAGATCTGATCTCATCTCTCTTGCCATGGAAGGGATTATCAAGGACATGGTGGCAGTGATAAATCTCAAAGGACGCGAGACGGAGGAGGTAGATATTGGGCAGGATAATGCGGCGGCAGATTCTGCGGCTATGCCGCTAACCCTAGTTGGTCGGGTCCTTACCAACAGAGAGATCTCAGGACACACCATCAAGTCCAATATTATCCGTCTCTTGAATCCGGGCAGGGGCTGCGAATTTAGCCCGCTCGGCGGAATCGATTCACAATATCGTTTCACCACAAGGTGGATCTGCAACATGCCAAGGGAGGCAGCCCATGGCTACTTGATCGGAATGCCGTAATATTCTCTGATCTTTTACCGTCGTCGGATCCGAAAACAACTGAAATAAACGCTATGCGATCGTGGTCAGACTCCATAATCTTCCGATTGGACAACGAACCGAGGCTAGTGGCAGAACTATTGGATCAAAAATTTGGGAAGTGGAAGAGGTGTTTATGAGTAAAGGGGGTCACTTTTCTGATTACTTGAGAGTCAAGGTACTCCTCGACGTGAAAGAGAGCATTCCACGAGGGGTGTTCGTGCATACAGGAGCGGGGATAAAACAGTGGATTTCTTTTACTTATGAGCACATGCCCAACTTTTGTTTTCTTTGCGGAATCATTGGCCATAATGAAAATAAATGTGAACTCCGATACAGTGAGAACTTCGTTGAACCAGAGGGCAAGTACGAGTATGGAAATTGTCTTCGGGCGGCGATGGGAAGGGATGAATTCAACTCAGGGCTCCCATTGGGAGCGGTGAATACCAACCACAACTGGTCAACGGAGCGTTACTCGGCTTCGGCAATGACAGATGGAGAGAATAGTACTGGTGGGGGGCATACTAGTGGGATTCGGGGGCTGGTTCGGGAAGGTTTAGGAAAGGAGAATTGTCGGCCAGCCTTGGCGGACCTACAGCTGGTGCATATTCCGGTGACCGAACAGAGGCCAATATACACGATTAAAACAATCAACGGGAGGAAGAAGGCGGCTCCATCTCGGGGAAAGAAGAATAAAGTTGACTCTAACGAGGATATGGACGTGAACAGGGATCCCAAAAAACCATGCTTGACCTTAATGGACGAGGATATTATCTTAACGGCGGAGACTGCGGAGCAGTCCCGCCGACAACAATGAATTGTCTATTTTGGAATTGTCAAGGGCTTGGGGGTCCTTTGATAATTCATACATTCGGAGAGATTCTCCGAGTACACAACCCTCAGGTGGTGTTTCTCTCCGAAACCAGAGCGACACCACAGTTGATTGATAGGTTAAAACAACGGTGGAATCTATTTGGGTTTGCTGGCGATCGTACGACCAATGGCGGGGGGTTAGCATTACTCTGGAGCAAAGATGTGGCAGTTGATTTGAGAGCATATTCGCAGAATTTCATTGACGTGACGGTGGAATGCCTTGTGAGTTTTCAAAAATGGAGGTTAACCGGCTTCTATGGTTTTCCGGAGAAGCAAGGCAAACGTCTGTCGTGGGAACTTCTTCGCACACTGGGAGGGCAATACCAGTTACCATGGATTGTGGGGGGTGATTTTAACGAGATTCTTCATGCATCCGAGAAGATGGGAGGACCAGCTCGTGAGCCTCATTCCATGGAGATTTTTAGGGAAGCTCTTGACGATTGCGGGCTTTCGAACATTGGATGGGAGGGCAAACAGTTTACCTGGACCAACAATCGCGAACATCCGCATACTGTTCGGAGCCGTCTGGATAGAGTTTGTGTGAACGGGTCGTGGGCGGGTCTTTTTCCCCATGCAGTAGTCCGACATCTTGATCACACTGGATCAGACCACTCGCCAATCTTATTGATTCCACAAGGGATGGAGCCTAGAACAAGACCTGGGAGGAAGAGGCCCTTCCGTTTCGAGGCAATGTGGGCAAGTAGGAGTGACTGCGAGGAGATTGTTCAGCGAGCGTGGGAATCAGGGCAGGGGTCAGATGAGGTGTTAACGCTATTGCAGCGTACTACGGATTGTAGGATGGCTTTGATGCAATGGAGCAAGGCTGTGGTCAGGGCTCCCGACAACGAGATTAAAGAAATCATCCAAAGAATTAATGAATTGCGTGACATGCGACAAACGGCGACTACTAGGGCTGAATATCGCGAACTTCAAGGTGAGTTGGAGAAATTGATGGGGGACCGTGACATGTACTGGAGGCAAAGAAGTAAGGCTCAGTGGGTGAGAGACGGGGATAGAAATACTAAATTTTTCCACGCCCGAGCGACGAGCAGGAAAAAACAAAATCGGGTGGACAAGATCCGCGACCAGTTCGGTAATTGGCAGAGTTCTGAGGCAGGAATTGAGAGGGTTATTCAACAATATTTTGACCATATTTTCAGCTCTTCTAATCCGTCGGAATTTGAGATGGATGAGATCTTAAATGAACCTGAGCCAAGAGTGGGGAGCGAGGCGAACCAAAGGCTGTCTCTGCCATTTACGGCATTGGAGGTAACTTTAGCTCTTTCACAAATGTCTCCCCTTAAATCCCCTGGTCCGGATGGTCTTCCGGTTTTCTTTTTTAACAAATATTGGAAAATTATTGGTTCTAATGTTACCTCCTGTGTCTTGAACCTTTTGAATAATCGGCACCTCCCCAATAGTCTCAATTTCACTTTTATTGTGCTAATCCCAAAAAAATTGAAACCTGAGCGTATTACTGAGTATCAACCCATTAGCCTCTGTAATGTGATCTATAAGATTGGGTCTAAAATAATTGCTAATAGACTTAAACCGCTTTTGAATTCTATCATCTCACCAACCCAATCGGCCTTTGTACCGAACCGTCTTATCACGGACAATATTCTGGTTGCCTACGAAGTGAATCATTTTATCCGAACATGCCCTAATCGAACGAATAAGCATATGGCTGTTAAACTTGACATTAGCAAGGCTTACGATTGAGTTGAATGGACTTTTCTTCGGAAGATCCTTACCAAATTCGGTTTCTTGCCTAATTTTATAGATCTCATTTTGATTTGTGTATCAACTGTCTCCTACTCTTTTTTATTCAATGGTTCACAATTTGGTTTTGTCTCCCCTTCTCGGGGATTACGACAGGGTGATCCTCTTTCGCCCTATCTCTTTTTATTTTGTGCAGAGGTGCTCATCTTTATGATACATGAGGAGGTAGCAAGGGGCGAACTTCATGGAGTTAAGGTGGCCCCGATGGCGCCGGTTATCACCAACTTATGCTTCGCAGATGATACTCTTATCTTCTGCCGAGCATCGGAAGGAGATGCCAAAAGTTTGAAGAGTGTGCTCAGGCGCTTCGCTGGGATATCCGGGCTTGAAATTAACCAAGAGAAGACACACATGAATTTTAGCCAACAATCCCCGTTGGAGCAGAAGGATCGTATGCAGCAGATTCTAGGATTCCAGGTAATTGAAAAGCACGACAAATATTTGGGTATGCCTGCTTCGCTGGGGCGAACCCGGAAAGAGGTCTTTGCATATCTTAGGGAACGACTTTGGAGCCGAATTAAAGGTTGGGGGGGAAAACATTTATCGCAGGCTGGTAAAGAGGTACTCATTAAAGCGGTGTTGCAAGCAATTTCGGCGTTCATCATGAGCTGCTTTATGCTTCCGGCAGGGCTCTTATCAGACCTTGAGGCGGCCATTAGAAGATTCTGGTGGGGTAATGGAGTGGGAAAGAGGATGAATTGGATTGCATGGGACAAAATGTGCCGCAGCAAGAGGGACGGGGGGATGGGTTTTCGGGATTTGAAACGGTTTAACTTAGCGATGCTATCAAAACAACTTTGGAGAATTCTCACATCTCCAAACTCTCTACTGTCACAAATACTCAAGGCTCGTTATTTTCCCCAATCGGATATTTTTCACGCTACACTGGGTTCCAGGCCTTCGGCAACTTGGCGGAGCTTCTTGCTTGCTCGTGATGGTTTTATTCAGGGACTTCGTCGGAATTGGCAACGGACGGGATACCTCTATTTGGGGGGAGGCATGGCTCAGAGAGGATGGTAACTCGCGAATCATTACCAAACGGCCGATGACGACACATTTTCCAGATCGGGTCTGGGATTTGCTGGACCATACTACCATGCAGTGGAATGTGGGGTTGATTATGCAGACCTTCTGGCCAGTTGACCATGAAAGAATTCTCTACTCCGGTGGGGTACTCCGGTGGGGTGTCCTTCAGCGAGCGATAGGTGGGTCTGGAAGTTCTCCCATAATGGGCGATTCTCGGTGAGGTCGTGCTACTTTATGTTGCTAAACTCGGGGTTTGGGACGAGAGAAGGAATCCAGGGCAGCAGGGGGGGGCAGTGGGGACGATCCTGGAAAGCGGTGGAAACTCCTGTGGGAACTTCGAATCCCACCAAAGGTGCGGGTGTTTTGGTGGCGAGCATGCTCCGATATTATTCCAACTGCAGCTACGTTATTCAGACGGAGGATCGCATCGTCGCCGTCTTGTTTCCGCTGTGGGGAACGGGTGGAAATATTCATACATGCGGTACATGGATGTGCGGGAAGTCGACAGGTTTGGAGTGGAGATGTATTTAAATTACGCCCGATCGCGGATTCTTGCTCGACGTGGCAATGGTTCAATCATTTGAGTGAGATGCTGGGAAAGGACAAACTGGAGATGGCTACCATTGTTACGTGGAAACTTTGGGAAATTCGCAATCGGAAATTACATGGTGAGTTAGCTATGAATTTTTCGGAGGTGCTGAGTTGGTGCGACAATTTCTTGGCCGTGTATCGGCAACAATTACAACCTTCTCCCCTGTCAAGTTGTGTAGAACGTACGGAGGCTTGGATTCCACCGCCGCCAGGCTCACATAAGGTAAATTTCGACGCGGCCTTTCCGGTAGGTTCAGACTTTTATCGCATTGCTGCTGTGGCTCGTGACTCTCAAGGAATGTGCATTAAATGGGTGACAAAGCGCATTAGGGGCAGACCTAGCGTGGCCGATGGTGAGGCGCACGCAGCCATGCTTGCGGCAGAATTGGCAGCACGGCACACATGGCGCTCGGTCATCTTGGAAGGGGACTGCAAGACGATCATAGACGCAGCTAACGAGGGCGACTTCCACACATATTCCTTCGGCGCCTACTTGGAAGGAATCTTCAATCTGTTAACATCTGTTTCGCATTTAAAATTTCAATTTGTTCAACGTTCTTGTAACCGTCTAGCTCATTATTTAGCTTCCTTTGATTCTTTTGACTGTTATGAGGGTGACACTTTACCTCCGCATTTAGCCGGTTTGGCATATTGAGTTAATATATGGGTCGTTTCTCAAAAAAAAAGTAAGGATGCAAAATTAAGAATGATAATGCAATTTGAAAATTAAGGTAATACATGATTTGATTGTGATTTGAAATCTATATTGAGTTATAAAAAAAAATAGCAAAACAATGTGTCCGCGCAAATGGATTTGAACACCATCACATAATTATAGCAAAATCATAAACATATGAAATCTAAATAATCTTAAACTGTATTAATACAATCAAGGTAAGAATATTTTTATGATAATTTAGGAAAAGTTCATATGGAAATTAAAGTAAATAAGAATACTAAATTGAATATTATTGACTCCATTTTGAATTTGAAATTGTTAAATGCAAATTGAAATTGAAAATTATCAATTATGAAGCATACTGTTTTTATTTTCGATTTTATGTTTAATAATTTAAAATCAAGTTTAATACGTAAGATAGATCAATGACTTTCTATATATTAAAACAATATTTTGTGGTGATAAATTGGAATTTAATAATAAATCAAAGAAAATCAAATTAAAAAGAAATGAAAACAACGTGGGGTTAAATTTGGAGATATAGATTCCTTAATTAGTATCCTGTCTTTATATATTGTATAGATATAGATGATAATGAATGAAGTGGTATGTAATTTTTTTTTTCTTTTTGAGAAACAAAATCAATTTTCATTGTCTAACACATTTCAAGAGAGATTACAGAATGTATTAATGGTGGAAGATCGAACAAATGACAGCGGCCCTGCTTTGAGAGAGATGCTACTTCGTGAGCCACACGGTTCCCTTCTCAGAGTATATGTTGGACTCTAAATTTTTCAAAATCTTCGCTAATACGTTTAATATCCATTATGATATTTTCATATCTCGCTTGAGAATCAGAGTTCCCTTTATGGCTGAGGTAGCCCCAAAAGAATCGCCATATATGATGATCTTCGACCAATTTCTTTCGCGAGCTAAATGGACCGCCAAAAAAGCAGCTTTTGCTTCCGTCGATGTAGGATCTAGAGGTTGTCTGACACACTGGGTTAACCACCCTAAGCATATACCCGAACTCGATCTACCGATAGCTCCTAATCCACAAACTCCATCCACACAATTAGTTGTTGCATCTAAGTTGATTTTCACCACATCATTTTCCGGGGATTCCCAACGAACCGAGTTTCTATCACTTCGAGCACATTGTTGAAATACGACTGATGTGGCAGCATGAAGTTCTTTTCAGTACTTCTCCGTGACTGCCACAATTTCTACTGCTTCAGTTTGCTTCCCTTAAAAAATTCGTTTATTTCGAGCATGCCAAATAGCCCAGCATAATAGGATTTTTTTTCCAAAACATTTTGGAATTCAGGTTTCTTTCTAACTCCTTACAACCACTTATATACTTCTATTTCCGACGTATGATAGATCATCCGAGGGAGGTCACTCAGTGCCCAAACTTGACATGTGAAAGAGCAATAGAACAAATTGTGTAAAACATTTTCTTCCCTATCGTCGCATATTACGCAACAACAGTCCTCCAGTATCCTTCGGTTCTTCAAATTCGTAGTCGTAGGTAGAAGATTTTAACCGGCTCTCCAAAGAAAGATTTTGATCTTACTAGGGAGGTTAAGGTCCCAAATCCATTTCCAATTCTCTCTATTCGAGAAGTTCGAACTGTTACCTAGCCAACCATGTTCGTCTTGTTCATTTTCAACAACCAGGTGGTAAGCGCTCCTAACCGAAAAAAATACCATTCTTGTTGTAATGCCAAATGTATCGATCCGAGTGCAGTTGATTACCAAGGGGAATAGCCAGAATGGCTTTGCAATCTTCATCGAAGAACATGTCATGAATGATGTCTGATTTCCCAATTTCCCGTTCTTTCGTCGTAAGTTCACAAACTTTCATATTCGACGACCGATCACCTCTAGGTGTAAAGACCTGAAAGGTACTTTCTCTCGGGAGCCATTTATCACCTCACACTTTAACTAGTCTCCCATTACCGATGCGCCAACGAATATCTATTGTAAGCAGTTTTATCGAGTTCCACAAGCTTCTCCAGGTATAGGATGAATTTGAACCCAAATGAGCACCAAGAACGTTTGTAGCCGGGTAAAACGAGCTTTAAGAAGCTTACTCAATACACTATCAGGCTTTTCTAAATCTCTAAAACCATGTCCACCGAAATGCTTACTTTTGCACAACTCCTTCCATGTGGCCCAATGTATGCCTATGCCATGCGAACTTTCCCACCAAAAATTTGCCATATAGCTTTCGATCTCTTTGCAAAAGGTGACTGGTAGTTTAAAACAACTCATTGCATATGTCGGAATTGCTTGGACTACTGCTTTGATCATAATCTCCTTACCCCCTTTAGAGAGCCATTTCTCTTTCCACCATCGAAGCCGTGAACAAATTTTCTCTCGAACATTAGCAAAGACCTACCTCTTTGATTTACCGACAACCGAGGGTAGACCAAGGTGTTTTTCATGCTTTTCACCACAACCATAGGTAGGAATTCCCGAATCCTATCAATTATCTGGAAGTTTGTACTTTTACTAAACACAATACTTGGTTTGTGAAAATTTACTTCCTGGCCTGATGCATCTCCGTACTTTTGAAGGATTTCTTTGATACATTTTGCTAAGTTTTCATTAGCTTTGCAGAATATCATCGTATCATCGGCGAAAGGTAGGTGAGGGACCTTTGGAGCGCCTCTACAAATTGCAAGGCCCGATATATTACTGTTGTTCTCTTCTCGTCGAAATAGCGCACTCAAAG
>NW_012192966.1:575056-590807 GCF_000504015.1 Erythranthe guttata
TCCGATACTCTATGTACTCGAGATCGGTGTAGGAGTAATAGTCCATTAGAACCCTATCGGAATAATGCATCCAATGCATTATCCCGTTAGAGTTTTTAACTACCTTTCAGGGGGGTGAGTGTAATTATCGATACCACAGGGACCTTACAGTTATTTAAGTATACCTCAGGGGTGTGGGTGTAATTTACCCTAAAAATAAATAACATAAACCTAGGAATTGTTTTAAAAACGTAACATGAAACAATAATTTTACAATTTTATGTAAATTGGTTTTTCTTCCTTAAAAAAATGTAAAAAAATAAATATATGTAAAGTACAAATTACAAGTTGCAAATTCCAATACATGCAAATAATAAAATAATAATTCAAAATTCGATATAATCAACTAATAATTGTGTGCATACAACCAAATGAAAAAAAATTGATTTAGTTTAATGGAAAAAACAATTCGAAAAAAAAAAGATGACGAAAATGACTGTATACTCACTTGTTGCTATGAAGTTGGATGGTGGTGACAAATGAGGTGTGGGATGAGGATTTTATACTTGCGTTTGCAATAAAAAAAAAGTAAACAATATGTAAACATGGTAAATAAAAATCAACATTAAATATACATTGCAAAAATTTTGTGAATGGTAACTTGAAATTTTGAATTAAAGTACAAGATAACTAATCAAGTTATTATTAAGGTAGATTTGGTAAAATAATGATTTGGTGGAATGAATTTGCTTAAATAAGGTAAACTAATAAAGTAGACAATTATTTTAAAATAGGATGATTCCATTTTTTTTGAGATCTTGCCACCTAAAAGGATAATAAATGGAAGTGGGATATGAAAAGAATTAAAATGAAAAGTAAACATATTAGATAAATTTAGAAAAAAAACTTCATTTTTTATATGTGTGTGTGAAAAAAGGATGAAATAATCAATCTTAGAAATATATCTTTTTGAATATTTTTTTGATAATTTAGGAAACGTTCATGAATTGAAATTGAAAATATATTAATTATGAAGTATAATATTTTCAATTTTGATTTTATGTTTCATAATTTAAAATAAAGGTTAATGACATTCTATATTTTAAAACAATGTTTTATAGTGATAAATTGGAATCTAATAATCAAGGAAAGAAGTTCCAAAAATGAAAGAAATGAAAAAATGTTGGATTAAAAGTGTAGATGTAAAAACTTTGATCGTGCATTCTCCATTTTTATATTAAATAGATGTTTTCTAGTTTGTAGTCGTTTTATGTAAAAATACATTTTTTGATACACCACAATCTGATATTTACAAGCCAAAGAGACATATTCTATAATTATCTTGTTTTAAAATATAGAGCTCGAGTGAGGTAAAACGTGTACAAACCGAAGAATATTTTATAAAATTTGGAAGATTATGTTGAATATGACACCACGAAAGAAAACGAGCAAGAAGATTCATAATTGAAGAATGATTGTAATTATTCAAACGGAAACGGAGTTTTTCGTAATTTAACAATATCGTCCGCAGTGGCCCTAATTTACCATTTATTTTAATTACTTTTCCCCAAATCAAGCCTTCTTCCCCAAATCATCTTCTTCTTCCCTTCCAACACTCCGTCGAGCCTTCACTATCCATCACCACCAGTACTCCGTCACCAGTGTACTCATCTCCGCCGTCGGCGGTTGAAGGACACGCGCCCCCAAATGGAAAATTACTTAACACCTAATTCGACGAGATGACAACTCTACGAAACAATTGCTGCTTCCATTCTTAGTCACGCTTCCTCCCCATTTGGCCTTAGCTTTGGAAACTCCGTCGCAGGTATGTGTAATTCATCATTGATGGAAGTTATTTTTTTTTATTTGTAATATCAGTTTAATTTTAGGTTAATTTTGCTGCGTCCCACTTCTCACACACCATGCATTTGTTTGTTATTGTTACTTTTGGTAATGGGGAATGCGTTTGCTATTCGGCATGCATTTCTTTTCACACCGAAAATTTCCGTTATTGGTTACCGAAATTTTCGGGTACAGTTTTACCAAATGAACACCCCTAGCTAGCCGCATTTCATAATTAAAATGATTGTTAGGCTCCGTTTGGATGGAAGGATTTGATTTGAGGAACACGATTCGAAATGACTCCAATTTGGAGTCGTTTTCAAAATTACGAAGATGAAGGAACCATCCAGACATGAGCGATTTTAAATTCCTCGTCCTAGCAAGTAGTGATTATTTTATTCATATAGAAAGATGTTTTGAATTTATTCTTCTTTGCATAATTTGGCCCCATTTGGTTGCCAAGGTAAGTCATGATGATTAACTAAATAGTTGGACTTAATTTGATGTTTGGTATCCCCAATAAATTACCGGGTTGACCCGCCAAAATTATATAATCATGGCTTATCTTGCCTTCTAATGAGTTTTTTTTTGTTGGATTCAAGTTCCAATAAAATAATTGGGTCTCATTAGATTATTTAATTTTATGTTGCCAACCAAACGGGGCCTTAGGTAATTGTTTTCTATCTTGGTTCCAATAATTTTGGCTAACTACTTTTTTGCCTCGTATACTTTTTAACTTTTGTTTTTTCCCTAATAATAAAACTACTTTCAATTTGTCGGTATATTTGGTAACTAATTGTCCTATGTTTAATTTTTCCAGTCCCTAAGATGAGTTCAACAAACTTAAGTAGCATGTATGGTATTGGAGAGGTTGGTGTGAAAGCTGTTAAGTCGGAGCAAGATTACATGCGACGATCAATGCAACTAAATCAGACCCCCAAATTTGATTTAACATCTCACGAAGAATCCAATTCCCTAATTAGAAGGCATGAAAGTGAAAAGAGTAGAGGATCGACATTCTTAAAAACTCAAGTTGATGATTCAAGCCTTTGCTCGACATCATCAATATGTTCTGCTCCGATTTGTCGTCAGTTTTGGAGAGCTGGGAATTATGACGACAGGCTTAATTCTAAGCCAGCAAGTCAAAGTATTTTGCTCTCTGATAATCACACTTCATCTTAATATTCTGAACTATATAATTAAAAAAAAAGTATAGAATTATATTTTTTTTTTAAATGATTTTTTTGGCAGATGGCACCGGTTATCTTCGGATTCATCCGAAATTTCTTCATTCGAATGCTACTTCACATAAATGGGTCTTTGGTGGTACGTGATTCAAATATAGTTCGCTGCTTCAGCTTGAATAGATCATTTGTGTTATTGCTGCTTGATATCTTCTCATATTTTTGTTACTTGTTCCGTGTTTACAGCTGTGGCAGAACTGCTTGATAATTCAGTTGACGAGGTAATCTTCTATGAAGTTTGATATTTTCTTTTTTTCTTCAGCTGGGTTATACATTTTTCATTGGGATTACCTTCATATTAAAATGTGAATGTAATAGACATCTAAGGGGCATATATGAACTGTGCATGGCTTAATTTCATATCATGTTTGTCTAAGTGACCATGTTATTTCGTAGTAATATTAATGTTTTTATTTTGCGTCTCATGTACTGGTAGATACAAAATGGGGCCACCTTTGTCATTGTAGATAAAATTTTAAATCCCAGGAACGGAACTACAGCATTGTTAATTCAAGGTAATGAATCTTTCAAATTCACATTTATAGAACTATACAATTCTTAGCTATTCAACAATGAATACTATTTGACATTCTGTACTTGATTAAACTGAAAGATACATTAATTATGATTTTCTTATTAGATGATGGTGGTGGAATGGACCCTGAAGCAATGCGGCGTTGCCTTAGTTTTGGGTTTTCCGATAAGAAGTCAAAAACTGCAATCGGACAGTGTGAGTGTGAAAATGATGTTTATTATTTAATATCACATTTATATGTTGACTTATCGCACCATTTCAGATGGTAATGGGTTCAAGACCAGTTCTATGAGACTTGGGGCCGATGTTGTTGTCTTCAGTCGCTGCCAAAAGAACAGGTTCCACTGCTTTCTTCATTTTCTTGTTAACATTTCTAGATGGCTTCGCTTCTTTTGTATGTTAATTGTTACTGTATTTCTTGGTGGAGCTTCTTGTGATATCCTTATTCGTCGAAAATCCTTTCAATATAAATCTTCACCGTTTATTTCTGTTCTACATCTTTGAATGGTTTAAATCGATATGGTGTCTGTGAAATTTGCAACATGTCAAAAGATGATAGCCAAGTATAAGAAATTATTTTTGCGATGTAGTATACTTAGATTTCGGTTCACTCTGCAAATTGATGCAAATTGATATATATATATATATATATATATATATATATATTTCCATTTCAGAAATACTGAAGTCTTTAAAGATTTAAACGAGAAATGGTCTTTTATGTCATACAATAATGCTTCAGAAGCACGAGGACAATATGTTTTGTTATAAGCTTATTAAACTAAGGCCTCGTTTGGTTGGGGAGATTAGCTATTATTTACTAAATAGTTGGACTTTATTTGATGTTTGGTATCCCCTATATCTTGTTGGGTCGACCCGCAAATATTATGTTATCATGGCTTATCTTGCCTTCTAGGCATGTTTTTTATTGGATCTTCCAAGGTCCAATAATACAATTGGGTTTTGTTAGATTATTCAATCTTATATTGGCAACCAAACGAGGCCTAATGATATTAGGGAAGCCACTTGCTAATCCATTTTTTTTCAGAAGGCCATATGGTTTATATCTGTTACTTCCTTGTTCTCTTCCTCCCGGTTCATGGATGGTCAACTATGATCAATTCTGCTGAATTGTATTTTGATCAGGATTACTTTTAACAATTAACAATTAGGAAAAAGATTTGCAGTATTCTGTTAAAGCTAGAATTTTACTTTACATCTAAGGTAGAGGTTTTTTTCTCATTGTCATCGTAAAATGGCAACTCTTGAGAAACTTAAAATTTACTGTCTCCCTGCTCAATCTTTAATACTTCTTTTGTGGTCTTATTATTTCTTATTTGTTAATTTTTTTTTCGTGATCAGGACATTGACTCAGAGTGTAGGTCTTCTGTCTTATACATATTTAATGCAAACAAGACAAGACAGGATAGTCGTTCCAATGGTGAGTAACACATTCGAAATTAATAGATGCAATATTCATGTTTCTGAAATGTCTTCAATTTGCTGTCGGTTATCATGTCACCCCCAAAAATAGTGACACACATCCCAGTTAGTCGCATTCAAGCTAACATCCTTGGTTTAAAATTTTGAGTGGATGACAGGATGAATAAAAAGGTATTAAAGTTTATACAAATGTTGTTGACTGGATGGGGAATTTGTACAGTCGTAAAAAAGAAAATGTGAAACCGGTTTTGATTTTTTGCTTCTAATTAATGGCCTAACACTGAAATAGTCACCGTTAAGAGTGATTGTTCTTCTAAAAGTTAACAGTATTAAATTTAATGGAAGTTGTGTAAGTTCTATACTACACATTCTTAGGCCTGAAACACGATCCACAGATAAGTCGATGCCTATTGCCTAATTTTTGATTTGGTGCAAGATCTGAAAATTGTTGGCATGTAGGATCTTGTTGTGCCTCGTGATACTTCAGTTTTAACTTCATACTTACGTTATAATGCCGATTAGTATGATTTTGACCAGTTGTTGTTTGGACATTATACTTTTATAGTTCTGCTTTCAGCATCTACTGCCAGGGCATGCAAAAAAGCAAAAAAAAAAAAAGAAAGAAAAGGAGAATCAGCTACTGCATACTTTTTTGTTTTGATGAGCATTTGATGTTCTTTTTATTTCAATATTCTCCTTTCCCATGATTAGTATTTCATTTTCTTTGTCATGTTTCATAGGTGTCTACTCCTCTGTGCACCTTAAATATCAAGTTTCTCTTTGCATTTATGCAGGTCGATTATCAATTCAACGCAAATAGTGGCACATGGAATACATTGCACAATGAACAACAGCTTAAGAATAATCTTTCAATCTTGTTGCAGTGGTCCCCAGTTGCCACAGAAGCTGAACTTCTAAAGCAAGTACGTAGAACTTTCAGAGAACAAGTTTCTATTTCTTTTTATCTTATTAACCATTTTCCTATATCTTTTATGGGATAAAACTGTTCCTAATCCCTATAGGCCTCGTTTGGTTGCCAATATAAGATTAGCCAAGATAAGACTAAATATTCCAATGAAACTCGATTATATTGTTGGACCTTGGAAGATCCAATAAAAAACATGCCTAGAAGGCAAGATAAGCCATGATAACATAATATTTGCTGGTCGACCTGGTAAATTATTGAGGATACCAAACATCAAACAAAGTCCAATTATTTAGTTAATCATGGCTAATCTCTCAAACCAAACGAAGCCATAGTGTATGCTATTATTTCCTCCCATGCAATACCCTTTGGACTTAATATATCATTTCCTTCTATTTGTGCGATGTTGCAGTGTGATGACATTGGTCCTCATGGTACGAAGATAATAGTCTACAATTTGTGGCATAACGATGATGGAAAAATGGAGCTGGATTTTGAGTCAGATCCCGAGGTTTCTGTTGGCTGTTAAATTACTACCGTCATTGGATTTACTCTGCCATTGCCTGCTGTTATAGTTCAGTTATTATTTCCCTTACTGGTTGACCATAGCTTCATTTGATTCTTTGGTATCAGGATATCCGAATACTTGGGAAGGGTAACAATAATGAAAAAGTTTCTTATATGGTGGAAGCTTCTGAACGGCATATTGGTAACCGTTTTCGCTATTCACTCCGTGTAAGTCTCTTCAGGATATAGTAATCTTTGTATAAATCTGTATACTATAAAACAATTCTTACTAATACTTGGTCCTCCCATGCCTGCAGGCATATTTATCTATTTTATACTTGCAAGTCCCGGAAAAGTTTTCCATATTATTACGTGGACGAGTTGTTGAGTATCATAACATCGCAGCTGATCTCAAATTTCCGGAATTCATAATGTACAGACCTCAAAATGTGGAGGTAGGGCCTTTTTTCAATATAACCACATGAATAATATATACAAATATAATAGGACATGGATTTAGACACATAAGTGAGTTGATTTATGCTAACAATTTAGTGAGTATGCATGCATGCACACTTGATACAGACATTAAAAACAATATTTTCCGAGTTTCATAATTTTGTTTAAATGTTTTGGAAATAAAAAAGAATCATCAGAAAGATATTCAAAAAATATTAAATTACAAAATTGCAAAGGACTAAAAAGTGATCGGAATTGGTGGTTGCACTTGCTCGGACATCTCACGTGCCTTTCGGCTGTTACAAGGACTATTTTGATGAACATAATTCAGAATGGGACTAAAAATAGTTTGAACTGGACCAAAATTCAAAACTATCCAATCTAATACGACCAAATTTAACATCTGCTTGTTAGTCCTTCGGCGTCGATCTTATACAAATCTCAATTAGATGGAGAAATGGCATGGACTTGCATTCGCAACTGAAATATTTTGATCACTTAACATGTATACATTTGTTAAATAATTAGCTTTCTCTGGTGGTTGTTGTTAGCATATGATTGGATCAATTTTGGAGATTTATCATCCTTGATTTGGTGATTGTAGGGTTCGGTCCTCACGACAATTGGATTTCTGAAGGAAGCTCCAGCTGTTAATATACATGGCTTTAATGTCTACCACAAGAATAGATTGATACTGGTGAGTTACTTCAATTTTAAAACAAAATTTTACATAACGAACATGCCAGTTTTTCCTGGCCTATATCTCACATCCATATTTGTTCGTCTTTTCCTTTGCAGCCATTTTGGCATGTGGTAACATATTCCGACAGTAGAGGCAGAGGGGTCGTAGGTAAGAATTATATATATTGTGTCTTCTCACTTTTGTCATGAATTAAATGTACTGTTACTAGGTGAATTGCTACTGGGAAATTGCAGGGGTTTTGGAAGCAAATTTTATTGAGCCTACCCACAACAAACAGGAGTTTGAGAAAACTCCAGTTTTCCAAAAGCTTGAAACCCGTTTAAAAGAAATGACTCAAGAATACTGGTTAGTGATTTATTTGAGAAAAAAGCAACAAACATAATTTTCTTCCACCTTATCCATCTTAGCTTTTTTGTAACTGTAAAAGAGATGAGGTTATTCATCCATTTATTCTTATGGCATTATTGGAATGTGACAGGGATTATCATTGTGGACTGATTGGTTATCAAGTTAAGAAAAAGCCTCGACCAAATGTGATGCCTCAGTGTGGTTCCGATTCTCGGCTAAGTAATGGTATATATCAGCCTGTTATGCTGAGTCGAGACTCCTCAAAAACTATTGGTGCAAAAGCATCACCCGCAGCTGGAGCTAGACGAGATGAAGTTAATGCCTCATTGAATTACGCGCCAGCAAAATCTGGAATGTCTGTGCCTTCCTTTCATCAAAATCCACAGGGTATAAAATAAATAAAAATACTGATGCCTGAGCTTCCTCGAATATTTTTGTGTTTCCTTACAACAATGAGTCGTTTAAGGACATATATTGTATAAACCTTGCTTTTTGATTCGAAAATGTACTGCATTAAAAACAGGAGTAACTTCCAAAAGGAAAGGACACGACCATTTTGTAGAGCCTGAAAGGGTGAAGAGGATTGGAGCCATTGCATCCAGGTCAACTGGCAGTGCTCAGGGTGGAGCTGTACAGGTGATGTATGGTTTGACTTTTACGACGAAGCCATAATTACTATTAAAATAGAACATTATGTTTCTTCCTCTTTTCTTTGTTTTTTTTTTTCTCTTCTTTTGCATGTATCCGTCAAAACTTCTAAAACTCAACTCAACTTCTAATATTATGTGGTACAACCCAACTTCTAAAACTTAATATGAAACACCATGATTCACATTATCGTTCAGCTGATACAGCTCTTTTTTTTTTCCATTAAGTTCAATATATTCCTCGTATCTATCTTCGGCTAGTCTAGGGGGTTTATAAGTTTTAATTTTAAACAAATTGCAATATACATGCTGTTGAAAATCTACTGTCGTATGCATACCTCATAGATTTGTGCTTTAGATCATGTTCTTCAGAAACTTTTCTTGCTTTTCTTCTGCCGAAATTCCCATTCAAAAAAGGTTTCTCCCTCGGTTTACGTGTTTCCTAAAACTCGGCTGATAAAAATTCCACCAGCCCCAAAAACCTAGTAAAAATTGTCAGGATTTGAATTACTTTTCCTTCTTACCCTGAAATTCAGGGGTGACGAGGTTAACACTTTCTGTTGATGCTACATGCTCTATAAAAAATCTTTATCTATTACGCTGATCACGTTTAAAGGTTTCTCTCCATGCAAATGCTCTAGCGAGTTCTAAAGGGGAAATTTTTTACAGAGTATCATTTTAAACACTTCCACAATCCATTTCTGTAAATACCATTATATTTTCTAGCATTTTTTTTTTTTTGGATTTTTGGTGATTTTATGTGTGTGTGTAGAAGGCATCCTTGACATTATTTTATTTCGTGTAGATTGCTGTTGACCCTGCAGAACTATTGGAAGACCAAGAGGCTTCTGAAGTGATTATAGAAAACGAAAAGCTTCGTGCTCAGTAAGTTTCTTATCATAAAAATCGTGATGTGAAGAACCGACAGAGCATAATTACATCACACAATATATATGCTTTTCGTTGTTCTTAAAGTGTATATTGTCAATTGTGCCCTCATGTGTGAATCTGTTTTTTGTATTTTAGGTGCAAGGAATATGAGACGACAGACGAAGAACTCAATCTCAAGGTACTTGTGACCACCTTAAAGTTCTTTGATACTTTTTATTAGAATGCGCAGATTCTAGAATCTTATATTGCATCTATTATGAAATAGTGTCGATTAGAGTTCTTGAAGCATTATAATGAACTACTGATAGGACAATCCGAAAAACAACTGCATAATTAATTTTAATCAATTTTTTTTTTTTTTTTTGCGTTCTTGTTTCTCTCACCCGTGAATAAAGAATATATGGTGTTTATTTGTATAGATCACACGACTTACAACAGAAGTGCGAGAAGCACGACGTGAGTACGCTCGCTTGCTGATAGAATCGAATTTATTGGAGAAGGTTAAGAAGGAAAATAGACAAGCTAAACCTGTATGATTTGTGTAATTGTCTTGCTATGACCTTTTTGTTCTTCCAAGTAGAGTACAGATGTGTAATTGTCTTTGCTATGACCCTTTTGTTCTTGGAAATAGTACGTACATATTTAAGTGTTAGTTTATCTTGTCTTTATTTATTGGGGCAATTTTCTACTAGTCCCTAAACCGTAATATTCTTTCATTTTAGGACATCAATATATTTTCATTATCTAGAAAATCATTCGGTCATAATTTTTATGGCAAATAATGGCATATAGGTCCATGACAAGGGACTTAAATACACATAGATCCAGACGAAAAACAGTCTTGCAAATAAACTCATTCTTATGGCGTTGATCTTTTTTTTTTTGAACTTTTTTTCTTCGCTAAATTACTCTGTTAACAAAATTATTGTCTCAGATAGAAATATTGAATACCAAAACAGTAATATTACTAATGTTACTGTCCCAAACAATAATATTATTGTCCCAAATACTAATATTACTATCCTAAATAGTTAAATTACAAATATAAAATATTACTTTCCCGAACATCAATATTACTAATATTATTGTTCCAAACAGTAATATTATTGCATCTGACAGTAATATTACGGTCGAAGACAACAAAATTGTAGGCCAAGACGATAAAATTAATGAATACAGTAATATTATTGTTTCCGACAATTAAATTACTGTCGGATACCGTAATATAGCAGGCCAAGACAGTAATATTAATTTAAATTATTTTTTTTTTAATAAAAAAACTAGTTTTCAAAAAAAAAAGAAAGAAAAAAAGTCAATCCCGGAGATCGGGGGTTGACCTACCGGAAAAAAAAATTCAAAAAAAAAACTTTCAAAATAAAATAAAATTCAACGCTGGAGATCGGCGGCAGCGGTCAAAATTGGGGTTAAAATTGGAATAAGGGTCAAAATTGGTTAATTGGTGAAATTTGACTAAATTGGGGAGTAAATCATGAAATTGAAGTTGAATTAGGGGTTAAGGAATTGAGGGTAATTTTGGTATATATGAAAGGGTTTTCCTTATTTGCAAATAAATTTGAATGAACCGGATTTATTTGAAAGACAAAAAAATTGGATGTCCATTTTTTAATTAAGTGCTCTTTTCAGGCCTATTTGCCATTTGCCCATTTTTTATTTATCGGCTAAAAGTCCATCATTCATTGACATACACATTTTTGGCGGTCGATAGTCGGCAGCAGAGCACCGTCGACTAATGTTTTTTCTTTTCTTTTTTTGACTAGGAGTATCTCCCACCGATCCTCATATCACCATTATTCACATAATTTAGGTGTTTATGGCGTCACACCTAATCCTTATAGCACCGTTTCACCTAGATTTATAAAATTTTTGTTTAAAGTTCTATACCTAGTAGAACGGCTTGATGAACAAAACTCATGACATTTGCTCATGGACGATGTTAGATTTTGGTGATCCGACGTCGTTTTGACACTTAAAAATAAAATTTTGCTACTTTAGGAAAGTTTTATAAAATTCATATCAATTCATAGAAATTTCAGATGAGGATTCTGTTAGTTGGTTTGTTTTCGGAATTGCGAGATCTATTAGAATTAGATTTTAACTCATTTTCAATTTTTTGCTGCAAAATGATCATTTTTCCCGGTTTATTAAGATTTTTTGAGTTTGATCAGCACGTTAAAAGTTATATCCCTAGTATAATGGCCTCATGAACATGTAATTAACACATTCCATTACAAAAGTTCACTAAAAACTTATCAATTAACAAAAACCACTCTGTAATTAATGAAAACCACTATGTAATTAATAAAAACCACTGTATAATTAGCGAATTCCATTACGAAAATACACTCTGTAATTAATGAAAACCACTCTATAATTAATGAAATCACTAAGGAGATTTTTTTAATCAAGCACAGTTTATTAAAACTATAGTTGTGGACACCAAAAACATCATTAGAAAATAAGATCTCTCTTACCTAATACATAAAACATATATTGCTGATAATTGTGGTTAACAATATGCAAATAGAACAGTCAAGGTTCATATTATTAATAAAAAAAATTAGGGCGAATGGCAAAAAGGCCCATCCTAAGTGACTTAAATGCACATTGGTCAAAAAAAAAAACAGTCATTCAAATATACCCATCCCCATGTCTTTAGTCAAAAATACCCTCCATAATATATTTTTTGTCAATTCCATCCATTATGCTCTAACTTCCTTAATATTATACATTAACCCTGGATTTAAAAAAATATATCACATTAACCCCCATTTTAATAATTTCTTAAAACAATAAATTTTTTTTTTCTGATTTTTTTTTTCTGGCCAGATTCCGGCGTTGACCGTCGGAGACCGCAGATCTCCGGCGTTGACTTTTTTTTTTTCTTGAAAACATTTTTTTTCTGATATTATTTTTTCTGGCCGACCAACCACCGTTGACCGCTAGTCTTCGGCGTTTACTTTTTTTTTCGAATTTTTTTTTCTTAAAAAAAATATTTTAATTAATATTACTGTCTTGGCTGCTAAATTACTGTCTCAGACAGTAATATTACTGTTTGGGACAATAATATTATCGATATTATTTTCTCGAACAGTAATATTATTAATATTACTGTCCCAAACAGTAATATTATTGCATGAGACAGTAATATTACGGTCGAAGACAATAATATTACAATCGAATACAACAAAAATGCATGTCAAGACGATAAAATTAATTAATACAATAATATTACTGTCTCAGACAGTTAAATTACTGTTGGAGACAGTAATTTAGCAGCCAAAACAGTAATATTAATTAAAAAAAAATTAAGAAAAAAAAAATTTCAAAAAAAAAAGTCAATTAACATTTAAATTATTGTCTCCGACAGTTAAATAACTGTTGGAGACAGTAATTTAGCAGCCAAGACAGTAATATTAAATAAAATATTAAAAAAAAAAGTCAATTAACAGTTAAATTACTGTCTCCGACAGTTAAATAACTGCTGGAGACAGTAATTTAGCAACAAATACATTAATATTAATTAAAATATTTTAAAGAAAAGTCAATTAACAGTTAAATTAATGTCTCTGACAGTTAAATAACGGCGGGAGACAGTAATTTAGCAGCCAAGATAGTAATATTAATTAAAATATTTTTGAAGAAAAAAAAGAGTCAATTAACAGTTAAATAACTGTCTCCAACAGTTAAATAACTGCCTCCGACGGTTAAATAACTGCTGGAGTCAGTAATTTAGCAGCCAAGAGAGTAATATTAATTAAAATATTTTTTTGACGAAAAAACAAAATTATATAAAAAAAAAAGTCAACGCCGGAGACCCGGCGGTTGACCTACCGGAAAAAAATTAAAAAAAAAAAGTTTTCAAAAAAAAAAAAAGAGTCAACTCCGGTCTCCGGCGGTCAACGGTGGCTGACCGGCGGTCTCCGGTGGTGGCGGGTCAAAATTGGGGTTAAAATTGATTAAGTGATGAAATTGGGCTAAATTGGGGTGTAAATCATGAAATTGGAGTTGGATTGGGTTTCAATGAATTGTGGGTAATTTTGGTATATATAAAAGGATTTTCCTTATTTGCAAATAAGTTTGAATGAACTCGATTTATTTGAAAGACAAAAAAGTTGGATGCCCCTCTTTTAATTAAGTGCCTTTGTCATGGGCCTATTTGCCATTTGCCCAAAAAATTAATTAGCAATTTTCCACGATAATGAGGTAGAAAAATTAAATAATTCTTAAAAAAATACAAAAAAATTATATTGCCGGGATCGATCAACCTTAGTTGCAAAACTAAATTTTGTGTACTCAATTTCAACTCTTCATGTGCCGACCATATCCACCGTCAATTGCTGCGGCGACTGAAAGGAACGACTGAATGTGCAGGAACATCGTCCTCGACTTGATGGGTTGCGTAGAGAAGGGAAGAGAAGAGAAACAAGGGCATGAAATTGATAGCGGAGATGAGAGAAAGAAACGTTGGAGCGTGAAGAGAAGGGAGAGAAGAGAAACGAGAGAAAGAGACGCTGATGGTTAGGTTAAAAATGAGAAATAGGTATTATAGGGATATTTAATTATTTATGGCCCATTAAAAATGTTTTAGATTTATCTTAAAAAAAAAAAATTTGGACCCATCTTAATTGTACAATGTATATGAGGGGGGTTTGTCAAATAACCCCTAGTAAATAATATAGTATTGGAATTGTAAAGTGACAGATAATATAAAACATAAAAAAACACATGATTAGGAGCGGAGAGAGTATTACTATTAAGCATATAAATTAACAATTATAGTTCATTTTTGGTGGTTTATGTTTAATTGTTTTCCCTTCATAATCAATGTTTTGAAAACCGGACCGGACCGGCCGGTCCGACCGGTTCAACCGCGAACCGCCGCCATGTCCGGTCCGGTTATATGTCAAAACCCAAAAACGTCAAAAAACCGGGTTAACTACCAAAAAATCGGTTCGACCGGTAAAAACCGGTAAAACCGGGAACCAGTCCAAAAATCGGGTTTTAACTCAAAAGAAGGTGTCATGGCCGGATCCGCTTCGAAAATGGTCGGAGAAGATTGTGGGTGGACAGATCTAGTCGGATCCGGGTGGTATTGTCACCCAATCGTAGTGGTGGATGCCATATCTATCGATCGAGGAAAAGAAAAGGAAGAAGGTCAAGAAAAAAAAAGAAAAAAAAAAATGGGGAAATGAAGAAATGGAGAAAATAAAATATATGCGTGGAAATGGAAAGAAGATATAATAAAGATAAGGAGAAGAATAAAGAAAAAGAAAAATAAAAAGAAAAGAAGGGAAGAAGATGAGGGGTGGTTTCTGCGTGAAACTTACGAGGAAGAAGAAAGGAGAGAGAGAGGGGAGATGAGAGAGAAGAAAAAAAAATGATTATAAATTTATTTTTTATAAAAGTAGTGGAGTTAGTTGAATAATAAAGAGAAGAAAGAGGGAAGAAAATATAAAAAAATATAAAATATATTACATTTAAATTATTAAATTAATAAAATAATTATATATAAAAAAAAGTGAAAAACCCGGTCGAACCCCGGTTGAACCGGTCGAACCGTGACCCACTGGTGTGTCCGGTTCGATGTCCGGTCCGGTTTTCAAAACATTGTTCATAATAAGAATAATTAAATATTAAAGTTTGTTTGGTAACAAACAATTTTTAAATTGAATATAATCCTTAAAGTCCATTTTCACCGTGTTTGAGAACACTCCAAAAATATTATTCGAAACGACCAACTTACTATAATCAATAGAGAGATGCCTTATTAACACCGTTAAGTAAATTGTATATGAAGTTCTGCCTCGCATATATATATATATTTGAATAATATTTGCACGCAATTAGAAAAGTTGAATTCACTCCTAAGAATTCTTCTTTCACGCGGAATTGCATTGTTATTAAATTTTTAAAGTCTTTGAAGTCAGCAGGAAAACTTCAAGAAATTGCAAAACCAAGAAAAAAATAGGGGGTATTTGTCAAACACCCCTCTTTGCAATTTGACTTCTTGATAAATCCAATTTTATTAATTGATATTTGTTATAAATCCAATTGACTCAAATTATCCAAAATACCCCTATTTAATATTACATAAAATTTCCATATAATATTATTTTAAAAAAACCATTATTTTTTGGTAGATATGCAAATCCCCCTATTTTCTCCCCACCATCCCCTATTATCTCCTATCACGCCTCTTTCTCCTTC
>NW_012192966.1:592247-623013 GCF_000504015.1 Erythranthe guttata
AGACGCAAATTAAAGTGTATCTCACTTCAATATAAATCTAATAAGGAAGAAATGATGAAACGGTTCAGAAAAGTGATTATTGTGATACTCATGTTGCTTGTTTTCCCGCTAATTCAAGGAAGAACAACATTTCTAGGTACAGGTACGTACTCCTCCCTCTTTTGTCCCGTATCTATGTCTTTTTGGGTTGTTTTATTTGTCCCAAATTATTTATCATTTTAGAGTTCCAATAAAATATTAATTGCATTTTTATCAATATTGCTCTTAACACTCTTAATTGGTTAATTTAAAAAATAAAATAATGACAAGGATATTTTAGTATTTACTATGTTATTTTTAGTATAATCTATCCATATTTACTGAGTACCTTAATATACGCACAACCATCCAAAACGACATATAATATGGGACGAAGGGAGTATATATATTAGATTATAAGTATATAGTCTAGAAATAAATCTGCATATAGTACTTTCACGGTTTATTATATCCCACATTCCGTGATTTTCATTAGATGATACCCGGTTGTGCTCTTGTATCTATTCGATGCACGTTTTACATACGTCCACATGGTTATGTGTAAATGTTTAGAGATATATGATATGGTAAAATTTTTGAAGTTTAAAATCTACAAGAATGGGCTTTCATAAATGAATATTTGTGTGTGAGTGTGATTATTTTGTTAATATTTATATATGTATATGACATGTAGTGTTCTAAAAAAGGGTCAAGGAGGCCGATTAATCCATAGAGGCTGATGTGAACCTTAGCCTTTACTATTTTGATGTAAATGTTTAAAAAATGATTTTCGGCCTTCTAATGAGCTTTCAGGCACTCCGAGGTGGTAAATCCTGGAGGTGAAAATCGGTTTTTCCAATCAAAAGCTGTTTTGTTTCCTTTCATAAATAAATTAAAAAAAAAATTGGGCTTTTAGTTCAAACTTGTTCTATTCCTCCCTCTCTCTCGACTTTGTTGTTCCTCTAAGAAAGAAAGCAACTGTGCACTCACCCATAATAGGCCGCTGTCGTGCGCTACGAATTGACGACGGACGAGGCGGCAACGCCCTTCGACGACGGCACTGAACATAGCCTACAGCTGCCAGTTGGTTCTTCATTTTGGGATGCGTTATTTTTATTCTTCAATTCTTCATAAGAGGCGACTATTTCAAATACACTTCTTTCCCAGTTTAATACCACCTAAATAAAAAAATAGATAGTAAATAGGTAATAAATTTATAATAACATAAATACCAATATAACATTAATGAAAAACAATATCACACAAATATAAAAAATCTCATTTTTTTTAATACCATAAACAACTCTCACACCCCTCTCCGTCTTCTTCCCAAACCCCCTCCTACTCCTTCTTCACAAAACCCCCAAAAAACCTCCAAATTCAAAGAATCAAAACCTCAAAAATCATGCCAAATGAAGTCACAAGACAATAAAATGGTAGTTTACACGGACAGAGAACCGATATAGTTATGTATCCATGTCATTTTCAAGCTTGGAAGTCGATTTTCAAGGTTTTTTTTTTTGTTTTTGAAATCGGTCTCCATTTCTCGACATATACAGGTCGATTTTTTTGTGATTTTCTCTTTTTTAGAGGACTAATGCCATTTTTTTTCTTGTAGTGCATATAAACTTTGTACATTTTAATATATCCAAAAACTTCAAACATGCTGGTGTAGATATATCGATATTGTTTAATCCATCACGGGCTTGTTGACTCTTTCTTTTTATTATTTCAGAGTATGGTTCCAAAAAAAATTATCAAATACAGGCTCCACGAAGACTGGCAAGTCCACCTCCGCCGCCGCCACGGCCACCAATCGGGCCTCACCCGTGAATAAGTGAAAGACACAAAACCTCAAATAGTAGAAAAACTTCGGATATGTCGATTTGGACATATTTTGAGGATCATTTTCATTTTACTTTCCGGGTTGTATAAAAACTCTATGTATAGTATTAATATTAGCACAAGTACTCCTACGATGGGTTTGTTTTTACCACACGACGATCTAAATGATGAATTTTGTAGCCTTTTGTTAAAAAAAAGTTGAATCATATACGGGTTTTGCCAGTACAACAACATGAAAAGTTTTTTCATAATTAGAATAAACACGCAGATGTTGAATACAATAAACTAAAAGGTATTTTATATTGTAATAATCATATCATGTAAAATTGACACAAAGAAGGAAATTTTTTAAACAAAGAGATATTATTTGTCTTTTAATAAATATATTTTTATAAAACCAATCCTTTTAAATAATTGGGTAGTATTTTCTAGGATAAAGTCATCAAGCTATTCATATTACTATTCCTAATAATATAAATATAAGTTTGAAATACTACTTCATATGAATACATTAATTAAGTGCCAGTTTAAAAAGAGTTTAAGATATGTTTCTAAAAAAAATTATAATCACTCTCTTATTTTAAAGATTCTTCTTTGAATCAAAAGAAGTAGTTTTGAAAAATTAGAGGCAGTCTCTCATTTCTAGCCCAACTCAACTCTAAATTCTAATTTTAACCCCAAAAAAAATATCGTTCGTTAGTCCTAAACGATCAACTAATGTGCCGGACCAAAAGTGTAACACAACGGAAATGCTAAATCCCGCACTAAAATTACTGAATCACGCACACAATTAAAAATGTTTCTATCTCTAAACTTTTTCAGTAAAAAATCGTTTCTCTTTTCTCCTCCCCACCTCTCTTCATTTTCCCGCACTTCATACAAAATTACACACTAAACCATCTCATAAATAAAAAAAGACATCACACACAAAACCATAGCTGATGCTCTGAAGGTTGTTTTTTTTTTGGGTGGTGTGGTTTAGTGTTTTCTTTTTCTTCTTTTAATTAGTCGTTTAAGTAATATTAAATAAATATTTAATGATGTTAAATGAATGTTAATTATTGTTTCAATTTCTTTTAATATTAAAATTACGTAATATCAAAATTACTGAGTGAATTTGAAATCATAAATGTGGTTTGAGAGGATCGTCGTATGAAAATATTGCGTTCATTTTTGTTTTTGAGTGGTTGAGGGAATGCCCTGAGGAGAAGAAGTGATAGATAATAGATGTAGAGAATTTGTAATGTTAGAGCTAGAGATAAACCTTTTAATTTGTGTGTGTGATTCAGTAAACCTTAGTGTGGGATTTAGCACGCCCCATTGATAAATTGAGAGTGCAATTTGTTCACCTTAGAACATGGAGACGAAAAGTGGAATTAGAGTAAAATTCATCTGTTAACTGGCTGTGAAAGGACAAAAATATCCTGGGGAGGTTTGTGCAAAAAAACTTAGGGACCAAATTGAATTACTAAAAAAATGTAGAAACTTAATCAAATAATAAGTTAGAGGACTTAATTGTAATTTTCCGGAAAATACATTATATTTATAAAATTGTGAGGGCTGAAAACACTATATTGAGAAAATATGGTCTTGCCCAAATTTCTTCTTATTCCTCATTGAAATCGCCACCACCACCACCTCCGGCAATCACCTCTTCCCGCCGCCACCTCCGCCGGCCCCACCCCTTTCCTTCCACAACATGTCTCTTCCGCTCTTCTCGCTTCAGACACCCGTCCACCGCCAACTTCACCTCGTTGCCGCCTCCCACTTACACCAGAATTTCCTCCTCTCCGTCGTCGCCTACGGCGGCGAGGAGCTATACTATTTCGTCGAACAGTTTGTGTGGCTGGGAAAATGCGTCTGATTAATCGACAAGAGGCATCTTCGGTGCTGCAGAAATTGAGCGCCTGGTGCGCGTTTATCGGAAGTGAGTTTGCAGGTGATGGAGTTGAGAAAAAATTACGAAGAGGAGAGGTGATTGGCCCCACAAACCCGATTCTGCCATGAGAGAGTGGTGTATATTGCAGCAAAGAGTGGTGGTGGTTTAGTGTCCCCATCGCGGACGATGGTTGAGAACGGTGGTGGTTTTGTTTGAGAAAATTAAAAATTATTCAATTTTTTATTTAATTTATACTTGATATTTATTAAAGAAACAGAAAAGAAAAATAAAGAAAAGCAGTTGGGGGCAATTATGTCATTTTGCGAAACAAAAAGAAGAAAAATCTCAGAAACCGCGAGTGAGACACACGATTTGCGACAAAGGGGTTCTGCCTGTGACTAATAAATACATGGGGTTATTTGCTAATTTTTTTATGACACTAGGAAAATGCACAGTTACGATTTTCACAGGAATAGCAAATGTAATAAGCTCATATGTTATATTAGAACGCATATTCCCCTTAGATCCTTTAATACTTGAAAATTGAAAACGATCCGTTTTGATTACTGATAACAGAAGGAAGTCCCAAGTACTTTTCATGCTTCTCGACTACCTCCATTGGAACAACTTCGCTGACTTCATCGATATAACTCCTCTTTGAAGTTCTGTTGAAAATAATACTGGACTTTTGATAAATAACAACTTGTCCAACTTTTAAAAGATATTATTTAATAGAGTTAACTGCAAAAAATCCCCTAAAATTTGAACGTTTTTGCGCTTTACCCCCTGAACGGAAAAAAATTGTACGGGCATACCTGAACTTACGTATTTTTAGCACCGATTAAGAAATAGTCCATTTTTGGCCAATTCTGACCGGAATCAAAATCATGTGCCTTGCACGTGAATATAGCTGGGGTAAATTAGTATTTTCCACTCAACCCCCCTTTTCTATCTCCCGTTTATTCTTCTTCACTGTCATTATTCACTCACAACAGTTTTTTTCCCATTTACGAAATCTTTAGGACTTTTCTATCTCTGCGAAATTGGGTCCATTTATGTCCGCTCCTGAAGTGCAAGATGGTATGGAGGTTGCGACAAGCCAGTAGTGATGTTCCAGATTACGGTATGATGTTTGATTTGTTGATTTCCATGTCTTATTATAACTTTTGAAAAGAACCAATTTTTTATGTTGGGTGTTGTTGAGTTTAGGTCGAAAACGACAATGAAAATAGAGTATAATACTAAAGTGCCCAGTTTTTTAATGGTTTAAAGCATATGGAAACAACACATTCTTGGTCTTTGTCTGCTATTGATTTTTTTCAAGTTTTGGACCACTTTGTGGGCCGTTTTATTTATTTATTATTGTTTAATCAATTTTTTTATTTACAGTTGTTGACTTAGTTATTTCGTGTTGTGTTTTATAATCCAGGTCCTAATAGTGAACACTTCACAATCAAAATGTATCATTCCGGCAAGTTTCTAACCCTCAGTGGAAGGTGTTATTTGGCTGGAGATGTTCACTTCTTCGATTACTGTGGATGAAATGTCTATGATAGAGCTTACTGAGATGGCCAAGGAGTTAGATTTGAAAGATGTAGTTGGGTTCTTCCACAGTAGACATGGGTGTGATAATTTCGTTTTGCTACAAGACGATAGTGATACATTGAACTTAGTGAACTTTCTTGATGAGGAAAGGGTGGCAGCAATTTATGTTCAACATCAAAGCGCTGAAGAGTCAGAAAATGAGTATTTGGGTGAGTCATCTGCACAATTTCTAGAAGCAAATGAGCCAGTTGGTTATGCAGGAGATGATGATGAGCCTGATGTGTATGAAAATGCTAGTGATGCCTCAGATTCTGATAGTGTGCCTGAGTTGAACCCTTTTGATGATGGTTTGATTGATATGAATGATAGTGGAGGCAGTGATGTGCAATCCCTTGGGGAGGATTCAGAATATAGTGATTTCTTGGTTGACAGTGAATGGTTTGAATCTGATAATGATGTTGACTATGATGACCATGTTGACTTCAGTGTAGAATAGGGTGGCTTAAGGGATAAACCATCAGCAGACAGTCCAACTGTCAAAAAGACCACTAGAAGATCTAAGAGACTAAATAAAGTGGTTCATGAAGAGGTGGCATTCACTCAAAAAAAAAAACCAATTCACACATCATAAGTTCCCTGTTTTCAACCCTACAGTGGACATGGTCAATCCTCAATTTCAACTTGGTCTCTGCTTCTCTGATATGAACACTTTCAGGGATGCTGTGAAACAACATGCTGTTATAAATGGTAGAGACATTAAGTTCTCAAAAAATGAGAAAAACATAGTTCAAGCAATATACAAACATGAAAGTTGTCCTTGGAATGTTTATGCATCAAACATGAGAGGTGAGGCTACCCTAAAAATTAAAACCATCCATGCAGTCCATGAGTGTAATAGAAAAGAGAAAGTTGCTTGTGCTACTTCTAGTTGGTTGGCCAACAGGTATCAGGACAAATTAAGAAGTGATCCAAACTGGCCAGTTGACTCAATGATGAGTGTTGCTCAGAAGGACTGTAAGTTGTTGTTCAGTAGACACCAAGTGTATAGGGCCAAAAGAAAGGCTACAGAAATGAACACTGGCTCAAGTGTGGAACAATATGGGCTTGTTTGGAGATATGCTGAAGATATAAGAAGATGTAGTCCTAACACCACAATTAGAATCAAGACCAGAGATGATGGAGGCAAGCTGAAGTTCAAAAGAATCTATTTATGTTGGGGAGCACTGAAGCAGGGCTTTCTAGAGGGGTGTAGACCCATAATTTTCCTTGATGGTTGTCACCTGAAGTCATATTATGGGGGAATTATATTATCTGTTGTGGGGATAGATGCCAATAATGGTATCTATCCATTTGCTTATGCAGTTGTTGAGAAGGAGAAGAGAGATTCATGGGTGTGGTTTATGGATTTGTTGAAAACATATTTGGAGATAGAAAACTGTGGTCCATTGACTATTATGAGTGACAAACAGAAGGGATTGGTTGATGCAGTTGATATGGTGATGCCTAACTGTGAGCACAGATTATGTGTGATGCATTTGTATTGCAACTTCAAGCTCTCACACAGAGGATTAGCTCTGAAAAATATCTTGTGGCAAGCTGCAAGGGCTTCAAGAGTTGTTGACTTTGACAAAGTGTTGAGGGAGTTGGCTGCAAAAGACAAAAAAACATTTCAATGGCTTGCCAAAAGGCCATCAGCACACTGGTCTAGAGCATATTTCAGTTGCAATTCCAAGTGTGACACTCTACTGAATAACATGCGTGAAAGTTTCAATGCCTTGATTTTAAGGCCTAGGATTCTGTCCATAATTGACATGTTAGAAGCTATTAGGATGATTTTGATGAAAAGTGTTCATGTGAAGAGGGATAAAATGGCCAAATACAGAGGGGAAATATGTCCTAATATCCAAAAGCAGCTGGATGTTTCAAAAGAGAAAACAATGGAGTTTATTGCACACTGGAATGGGAAGGATCAATTTGAGCTGGAGGGTTGTTTTGGTTCAAAGTTCAGAGTGAATCTAGGAGATAAAACCTGTAGCTGTAGAAGATGGCAACTCAGTGGAATCCCCTGTGCACATGCAATTGCAGTGATGTTTCATATGAGCTATTTACCTGAAAGTTATATGGACAACTTCTACAGAAAAGAAACATATTTGAGGGTCTATAACCATCTGATGGACACACTTGATGGCCATAAAATGTGGCCACAATCAGGAAAGCCTAAATTGCTTCCCCTGACATTGAAAAGATGCCAGGAAGACCAAAGCTCAACACTGAAAGAAAGCAACCTGGTGAAGCTAATGGGCCAAATGATATACCAGCAGCAACTAGCAAAGGCATAGCAAAGATTGGGAAGCTGGGCAGGCAAGGTGTGATAATGACATGCAGGCACTGTCAAGAAAAGAGACATAATGCATAATGCAAAGGGATGTCCATTGAGGAAAGCTAGTGGAATTGGCCAAGTACCAACCACCACCAAAAGAAAGGTACGAGCCTTACATTAATTAAGTATTTTCAGTATTTTTATGTGACTTTATTTGTAATTATGTAATGTCATGAGCTTGTAGACAAAAGAAAAGAAGACTGATGTTGGAACTAGTGGAGTTGAATCCTTTATGCCTACTGCAACAAAATCAAGTGGAGTTGGAACTGTTAAGCCTGCAGTTGTTCCAACAAGAACAAAGTTACCAGTCACCAGAAGAGGAAGAGGCAAGAGACCAATGGATAAGGTAATTGTAATGATTTAATAGATTATTCTTATTGAGGTACAGTTAGTCTACCATTATAACATTAATACTTTTGCCTAATAGGTTCAAGGTGGACTAAGATTACTTGATGAAGAGGGTGATGAAATGCATATACCTACAGTAAGTCTACCATCATAGGGCAAGTTGTAAGATATTGAACTATGTTAATCTTGATTTACTCTATAATTTTGCAGTTTCAAAGCACATTTGGGAGTGATTTACAGTTTGAAAACAATGTTGAGAGTGATTTGCAGATTGACCTTGATTTAATTGATGAAGTGTATGTTGAATTGAAAATGCCTCCAGTAAGTGTAATGCTTTTTGTAAAATAAGATTGAAGTTGGCTACATGATTTTGACTTATTATATATTTTTGCAGGCTGAAAACAATGATGTGAATAAAATGCAACATGAGAGCGAAGTGCAGATTGAAAGCAATGTTGAGATTGAAGAGAATGCTCCAACTAAAAGAACATGCAAGAAGAAACAATCACAGCCACCTACAAAAGGGCCCAACAAGAGTCTGGGGATACCCAAAGCAAGAACACCAAGGAGACCATTTTTTTCCTCAAAGAATGCAAATGACAAAGCCCCAAGTACACTTGGAAGCAGTCAACAATAACAGCCATATGTTCAATCAAAAAATGCAAGTGACAAAGGCAAGGCTGTAGTTGGAAGCACTCAACAATCAAGAAATTCAAATGTTACAAACAAGAGTGCAGTTGGAAGCAATTTCAAGCACTCAACAATCTTGTCAAGTAGCCAGCAGTCTTATCCATGGACTCATTTTCAGCCAATGAAGGCAATGATGATAGACATATACAACAAGAAGCTCACAATGCCAAGCACCCAACAATAAAACACCTAAACCAAAAAATCATCCATTGATTTTGTCTGATTTGTTTTTTTGAATTAAACTTGTTTTTTGTGGATCCACTAGGTGGATGAAACTTGCATCGTTTGGATTAAACTTGTGTTATTTTGTAGTCATCATGATTTGTATAATTTTTGTATGGATAAAACTTGTGTTATTTTGTATGGATTAAACTTGTTTTCCTCTATTATATTTTGTTGATGTTTCTGAATTGAGTACATAGAAACACAAATAAGTCAATTTTTTTAAGAACAAAACATACATACAAATAGAGTGCTCAATTTGACAACTAAATTTCATTAATTCATTTGAAACATCCATTACATCAAAACTGACTATTTTCTAACAGAAAAACAGAGTACTCCAAACACTTTTTAAGCTTCATTGTTCATTAAAATAACATAACAACCCAATACATAACCACTATATCACTTTACAGAAAACAGTAGACAATCAACGATGAAACAAACATTCCAATCCACAGCCAGTTTTTCATTTCTTGTTTCTTCTTCAGGTCCTCTTCAAGCTTGTTGATCCTACGAAGCCAACCAGGTATGATCTGGCGAGCTCTTTCACACATAGGTAGATCAATACAAGCAAAATAGTAACAACCCCCAACTTGCTAAAAAAAGCGAACAAATTCAGAAGAAAAAAGAATGAATATAGTTGACTTGCGAAATCAAAATCAAAAGAAAAAAAGAATTTCTACTTATATCTGCATTCATGATTCCATTAACCATTTTTTTATTTTCTTTATCTTGATTTTTGTTTTCAAATTTTGAAGTGAACTCCAAATATTATATCACAATAACAATGCAACAATACCTAAAATATCTTTAAAATTGCAAGATGGTGAAAGAATGAAGAAAATCCCAGTTGAGGGGTGAAAGTGTAAGTTATGAATATATCTCCTTATTTTAATAATAACCTCACAATTTGGAGACTAAGTTGATTTTGTTTAAAAGGTATGAAACAAAGTTTGTTATGGAACTGCTCCACTGAAACAATGTGGACATGGAATAGAAACAAAGGCAAATATATTGATTTTCCTAATTTATAGGTCAAGACTTCCCATTCACATAGAAAGTAAGAAAACTTCTCAAAAATTTGCAATGACAGGGATTTCATTGATCTATTTCCATGAACCTTCTTTTCTATTTCATTTTTTTTTTCTTGCTAAATTTCGGTCAATTAAATTTAAATGAGTGAAATAATATTTTTTTTGGGTAAATATCATTGTAGTAATGCTTTCACTGGCATGCATGATTAATTTTTATACAAACTTTCTAATATAATGTAATACAAGTAAGGGGAAATAGGCTAGACACCTTATTTCAAACTTATATAGGTGGGGATCCAAGTTGTTAGATGAATATAGGTGTAGGTCTCTTGACTCAAATTAAAAATATAAATTAAATAAAAGTATTAGTATATAGACATAAACACCATCAATTAATTATGGAACAAATCCCACATATTACTCTCTCATTATCTCCAATCTCACGTCTCTATTTATTTATAATCTCACATCTCTGTTTCATAATCTCACATCTCTCTTTCTCCTGGTCTCTCTCACGTGTGTTACTCTCTCTTTCTCTTCAAACCTTTTTTTTCTTTTTTTTTCGTATTCTTTTTTTTTTTTTGGTTGAAGAAATACATAGACAAGAATCCAAATGATTTGTATGAGGAAATATAAATACATAGAGAAAGAAAAGAAGGGAGTTTTACATTACGAGATTATCTCTTGGTCGACAACAAACACCTCCTTGGTTACAAAAAATTAGTTATTCGCTTCTTCCTCTCTCTCTAAATTTATTTATAGTGAATTATATTTTTTTTTGTTTCATTTTTATCTTACTTTTTGCTTCACCAAACACCAAAAAGAATTTAAAAATTGACAAACTAAATTTGAAACATAAAATTGAAAACTGCAAATAGCAATCCGTAATAATAGATCTTTTGCAAATTGTAAATTGTATTTTTTGGCATTGGAAGATTTGCTGTTGTGTTTTGCATTTGCGTACTGTGTATTTTTTTATTATTTTTTTAAATCTAAATTTTATTTTTTTTTGTTTGAATTTAGACGATATTAATCATATTTTCAATTTATTTTTAATTTACTGTTTACTTAGATGATGCATATTCGACTTTGCACTTTGTTGTTTGCATTTGGCCGAGTGTAGTATGTTGTTTGCAGTTACTTATTATATTTTTTTAGTTGGTGTCTACTATTTGCATTTGACGTTTGTATGATGAAGTTTGAGAGTTTGAATTTTTGCAGAATTATTTTTCCACGAATTAACTTGTTTTTTAATTAAAATTGGGAGAAGAGAGAGAGAGAGAGACTTGGGGGAATTTTATTTGGTAGAGAGATTTGAGGGATTTTATTTGGTAGGGAGATTTTATTTTTCCTATTTTATTAGGGGTATTTTAGACACTATTAAAATAATAAATATAATAAAAATAGGGAATTAGTAACTGGATTTATACATATAAAAACTCTTATAGGAGGACCTATAGCAAATTGCCCCTACAAGTAAACAAATAATACTACCCACTTGTGATCATATTCATAACCCAAAAAGACAAATATTAAATTGTAAATCAAGAAAATGAGTAAATTTACAATATTTGCAGAGAGGTAAATGTCAACCCTAAATCCTACATATGTCAGTCAAACTTATTGAAATTTTGAGAAGATTTTACAACTGTCATTTTTTCTCTGCACTCTCAAAATCTAGCATTTGGCACTTTGCACCCCCAGTAAAAAGATAATCATTCACATTGCACCCCAATTGATATTTTAGCAAAATTCTCGAAATAAATTATTTGTTTGGCAGATCTTTGTCAATAAAGAGTATAATTTGAGAAAATTTCTAGTAAAATAGTGAGAAAAATGGTTGAATTGTGGGGAGAACCAAATAATTTTACTTGACACTAAAAATGAAAATACCATCCGTGAATACACCCATACAAAAATATTTATTTTCTTGGTGCAAAAATATTAAATTTTTAACTTTTCCACCCTTCAATTATTTTTTTCTCACCAAATTACATATGTAATATCGTTTCATACAAAAAAAAATCATCATTGTTTTATATCAATTCTGATAAAGGAGGTACATATCCAATCATTTTCTAATTTATTTATCAGAATTCTATTATTTGAGTTATATTTATAACATAAAAGAAAATTTTCATTTATAAATGCTACTAATAGATGAAATTATCTTCACTAACCTTAAAACTTATGTTGGGGCGAACGTGATGATAATTTGTTTTTGGCAATGCATTCTCGAGGGTGCAAACTGGAATCAAACCTTCCAAAATTAATAAAATAAATCCTCAATAATTGAAGAAACAATATAAGGGAAACTCATCAAATTTATCGATTAAAATTGTAAGTACTGAAATTTTGAAAACTTGCCTCCAATTTTGCAATCCAGCCTCAGGTGTATTATATTTGTTGTTGTCAACAAATACTTATGTGATCCCCAATTTCATGATTTACACCCCCAATTTAGTCTAATTTCACCAATTAACCAATTTTGACCATCACCGCCGATCTCTGGCGTTGATTTTTTTTTTCGGAAATTTTTTTTTTCTGGCAAATCACCATCGTTGACCGCCTGTCTCCGGCGTTGACCTTTTCTTTTGTAATTTTATTCTCCGTAAATTACTGCTTTAACAACAAAATAATTGTCCGAAAACGGTAATATTAGTAATATTACTGTCTCACTCGGTACTATTGTTAACACATAAATATTTATGTATTAATTAATTTTATCGTCTTGACTTGCAATATTGTTGCCTCCGACAGTAGTAATGATGTTTGAGACAGTAATATTACTAATATTACTGGTTTGGCATTCAATATTAATGTTTTAGACAGTAATTTTGTTGTTAACACAATAATATAGGTAGAAAAAAATTACAAAAACATTTTTTTCAAAAATAAAAAATTCAACACCGGAATCTGGTCGGAAAAAAAAATTATTTTCTAAAAAAATTTAAAAAGTTATAAAAATGGGGGTTAATATTATATATTTGTTCAAATCATGGGTCAATGTACAATATTGATGAAGTTAGAGTGCATTGGATGGAATTGATGATAATTATATTATGAGGGGTATTTTAGACAAAAGACATGGGGATGGGTTTATTTTTAAAATTATTTTTTGTCTGAACCTATATTCTATAGTTTAAGTTCTTGCTGTGTGTTTGGTGTAAAATTCGTCTGCTTTACTTGAATGTATAGAAGCTACAGCTGAGATTAGGCTGGGATGTTGTATCTTGTGGGCGACAAGATCACAACTTTTATGCGCATTATTTCGGAAAGGGGTCATGAAATTCATGTCAAGAGAGCAACCTAGTCCGTGCTTCGCCGCCTTACTTAATTTTATGATCGATCGTCGAAGTACAAATGTGGTTCCAACATATGTATATTTAGTTGAGTCGGGCCACCTAAAATTCTTGAGCCTTGTTTGTATTCTATGAAGTTATTAATTTACCTATAATCATAATAGTAACTTGATCACCCCATTCACATTTTGATGTATTTGGTTATATTTCTATTAGTACGAACCCGTATTCACGGTATTCCCTTGCAAATGCACACAGTGGCAAGGCTAGAAATTTATCACATAGTGGATTTAAATATTTCGAGAGTTTAAGGGTTGCACCCCAAAAATATTTATTTAGATTATTTTTTATTTTTGGTTTAAAGTATCACAAACAAGTGAATTGAAGCAAAATTAATATTAGAGGAAAGGTTAGCAACCTTAATCGGTTAAATATTCGGAACTCGGAATCTTATTTTCTTAGGATGGATCAATCATTAGTAGACAATTTCCGACGAAACAAGGGAGAAGTAGAGCTCAGAATACATAATGTAGAAAATAGGAAAAGAGAAGGAATATGGCGGTGTTATATCATATAATTCATTTGGGCTTCGATGGGTAGGCTTTATAAGAAAAATAGAGTTTAATATAATGAAACATAGTAGTGGAACATCATTCTTGAATCCACCTCCATGAACATATTCCTTAACTCCTGGTGTGTTGTACACCATATCAATATCCCCTACTATAAATTTCACCGGTACTTTCACTTTTGCTCCTGTCCATGCCGCTGTCAGCTCCCAATTCCTACATACAGTACAGCCTCGATAAATTAATATTTCGCTGAATTAATACAATTTGGTTGGTTTCAACTGCATTAATATATAAAGGTTTAACTGCATATCATTCAATGAGAAGGACAATGAAATTGATCTCGAAAGGTTAATTTAAAAAAAATTAAAGTACTTATCGTACAAATCAAGTGCGCGGTAATAGTTGAGTCCGCCGGTGAAGCCCTTTTTGTCGTACTTTTGAGCATAAAAGTTGAGGTCTTGTTGAGAAAGCCATGGTGGTAATTTGATGTCATCAGTTTTGGACCCGAACGGGTTTTCTTTGGGTAAACGGGGCAGACCGGGTGAACGGTCTGCCAGGATTTTCTTGATCACCTTTTCTGCTCCATATTCTGCAATTTCAGACTCTATCTTTCCAGGTTCCTGTTACATTATTTCTTGTTAATTAAACACACATTTCAAGCAGATTGATACAAAATAATAGAAAATACATTCGACAATTTTTCCAGTATGAATACGAACCGGGACACTGGTTAATGATTATTAATATTTCAGTGTAGCATTTAATAATGACATTACGACAGCCGTCCACAATTAAATTTGATCGATCAACATATATCGACATCACACATATATTTAAATTTCAACAGCCCACGAGCAAAGTTTCTATATAATATATATACTTAAATGAATCTATAAATATGACTATGTACGTGACCACCTAATCTTGGGTCCAGTGTTGTCTTTGTACAACTGGTTTAATTTGTTCCTCAATTAATATGCATGTTCAGCAATTTATAAGTTTATTTTTAATTAAAAAAAAAAAGAAAAGGAAAATTAATTAACTTATAAATTAATATAATTACATTTCAACATAAGAATCCAAAGGTATTCTAACTAGGGCTGACAACCGGTCGGTTCAAGGGCTGGTTTGCCTAAACCCGAGACCCGTGCTGTGAAAAATATATAAAACTCAGACTCATCCCAACCCTTTTTACCTTAGACCCATACCCACCACAACCCAGACCCGAATGAAACAGTTCTAACTCATTAGACCCACTAGACCCGTTGACATAAAAAAAAAAAAAAAAGTAAAATTTTTAACTTTTATAATATTTTAATGGTATATTTTAACAAAACAATCTCAAAATTAAAATACAATATTTTATAAAGTCTACAAGTGATATAAAGTGAATAATGAAATTATCTATAACTTTTACGATAAATAAAACTCAAAAGAAAAAACAATTAACGATAATCAACAAGTAATATGTATTATTTATGAGAAATGGGATTTTGGAAACGTAATGTAATACCTGATCTATAACCATTTAATTCATTTGGACCCGCTTCAAACGGTTCGGTGGGTCAGAGACGCGACAAAAGATCGTACGTACTCGGTATTTCAAAAATATGTACGTGATTATTTTTTTGGATAATTCGAAAGGTTAAAAATGAATTTTTTTTTTAAACAAATTATCCTCTAACATATATTCTTCAATTTTTATTTAAAATTTTCAATTTAAATTGGGAGGAAGAAGAGTTTATTGTTCCATATGGTCCAAGCCCCAAGGATACTGCAGATCTGGAAATTCATTTATGTTGTCGCACCAATATTAGTAATTGAATATAGCTAGTCACATTACAACAGTACTGTGTCATTAATAGTCATAAATATACATTCAGATGGGGAGCCTATATTATATTGCCAGCTGTACTTGCCATTAATCCTTATTTATTGTAGTAAGAAAAAAAGAAATGGAAATTGCCTACTCATTTTCATGTTTCATTCTTCCTAATCCAAATTAAAATGCTTATATGGTATCTTATTTAAATTTCATTTATAAATATTCAGGGGCATTTGGCTAAGTTTATTTATAAGTTCTTACGTCTGATAAGATGTTTTAAAAGTTAACAAGTTGTTTTATCTTATTTTGAATTGATTTTTAAAGTGTTAGGATAATGACATTATTTGTCATTTTTACTAATTATAAGATTTTAAATAAAAATATGAGATAAATATAGCTACATAAAAAAAATTATTTACTCTTCAATAATTTATTTTTATAATAAGTTACCAATCACTTTGAAGAACTTATAAGCTTTTAAATATCTTATAAGCTAAACATCAAAATCACTGTTTGTGGGTGTTTAATTATTGAAATTATCCCGTCATCCAAGATTATTATCCATGTGAAATATATAACTAGAAAAATAATGAATAATAATATTAATAAACAAAAAATATTATATAGAATTAGAGGAAAACAAAAAACAAAAAAGAACCTGGAATCTGCACATATAGTAATCATCTCCAAAGAAAGCTCGCATGCCTTCAACAGGTTTCATCTTAGGATGCCTGGGACGAAACGGCACCGTTAAAGCAGCAAACGCCTTCACCAAATCCGGACGGAATAAGCAGAGGTACCACGCAATCATAGCCCCCCAGTCGTGCGCCACCAACAACACCGGCGCGCCGCCGCCGCCGAGGGTTTCAATCAGCGCCACTATGTCGCCCACCACGTGGAGGCACGAGTAGCTGGAAGCTTCGGCCGGCGCATCAGAATCTCCGTAGCCGCGGAGGTCTGGCGCCACCGCCCTGTAACCGAGGGCGGCAAACGCCGTTAACTGGTGGCGCCATGTGTACCAGAGCTCCGGGAAGCCGTGAAGGAAGAGAACAACAGGGCCGCCTTCGCCGCCTTTCTCGGCTAGGTGCATGTTTATGCCGTTAACGCTCACAGTTCTGTGCTCAATTCCCTCCATCTCCATATTCTCTTTCTCTTTCTCTCTCACACACACACACACAAAACACAGTGTTCTCCGAGATATATGTTATTGTTTTTTTTCTTTTAATTTCTCCGTGTTATGTAAATTGAAACTTGGTCGGTTATATTTATTGATATGCTACAATCAATCACACTATATATATATATATGCTATATACATTATTAAATATATGAGGACACGGTTTCACTTTTCTGGACATTTCTTCTAATTCGGATATTTGTTTGCAAAGTAATTTCGTGTTGTGCAAATCTATGTTATAGGGGTGGATAACGGATCAGAATTAAAACTTTACTAATAAAATCATTATTTAAAATGGATTTTACTGAGTTGCTATAAATTGAAAATTTTAAATCCATTTCTTTTCAATTCATGTATATAAGATAAATATAAGGCCAGGTAATTAGTTACATGATAAAATTAGTCAAGATTAAATAATTATCCCAATTACGAAAAAACCATCTTGTATGCATAACTACAGCGCCCGCCTCAAAACTATGTATTATCACGATACATAGTTGAGAGGCCCGCTGTAATTATGCAAACAAGATGGTTTTTTCGTAATTTGACATGATCTTAGAAGGTGGCCGTAATTTGCCCTATTTTTTGAGAATACATTTAATAATATATGGGGTTAATTGATGGACCCTCATTTGACAAATATATTGAACTAACTATCAAGAAGATTACACCCTTGTGATACCTCTTACATTTTATCAAAATTTGACATGCCCACATAGAATACCTATTATACTCTTTATAGAATTGTATTTAAACTCTATCCAACCACCATTTTTTTTCTAGTATATCCAAATTTCCGCTTTATAATTTTTATGGGACGACAATGGTATTTTTCGAAGTCATAACTTTCTCTCCGACGGTTGGAATTTGTTGATTTAACTAACGTTTGATTCATCTCGTCAAGTTCTTTGTTTTGATGGTAATTGCGTAAGTTTTGCAACTCTGGATCTGTTTCTGCAATCATTTTATAGTGTACGTGTATTTCGACGACGGTGGTTCTTCTTGATGTGGATTTCGACGACGACAGTTCTTCTTGGAGAGGTAACTTGTTTTCTTACGGTCGAAATTTGACGGATTACCCATATTTGATTCCTCCTGTCAATATTTATCTTTTGGTGTTAATTTTATTCAATTTTGATAGTGATATTTGTTTTTGTGATTTTTTCAAACCTTGGGTGGTTGGCATCGATCGGCTAAGGTTTTGTAACGTAGGAGGTGTTTGGGATGATGAGTCATTGGCGGTTTGGTGGAAAGCTGTGTCCTCTCTCTCTATCTATTTCTGAATTTTCGTTGATTTTGAGTGTTGTGAAGCTTCGTCATTTTTTCCTAACTTTCTCTAAAATTTAATTTGAATAACACAACATTGTATCCAGATTTACTAGTATTGTCTCCCCAAATAACACAACTAAATATTATTTATTAATTTTTGTTTACAATTGCAGCTTAATGGAAACCATTGGTCTTCTCATAAACATATGTTATGAATTGATACGAGATATCTTATGGCACTCCTCACTTCTTAAGGCCTATTCGAATATGTGTTGTTGTTTGTCCTCGACAAAAGAGTAGCTAGAACAGAGAGAGTCGGTCTTCAACCTCTCATTTAAAAGAAAATGGCAAATTACGGTCACCCTCTAATCTAAAGTCGAATTATGAAAAAATATTTTGGATAATTATACCCCCATAACTACGTATAGTCTTACACGTCCATTTTTACAGTGTCAAATTTACCTATTGAATGACAATTTTTTTCGTAAGATAATACATAGCTGATGAGATGGGTGTATTTAACCATATCGTGATACGTTCTATTTCATAAGTAAAAAATTATGAGTTTATATTATGCAACAATATTTGTTGATTTTAAATGCCTATGAAAGTCTGTTAACCGAAGTTGTAACAGTTGTTGTGGGAACAGTATGCAGTTACAACTACAATTCTTGTGTTAACACAGTTATAAACTACTGAAAGCGAGTAAACAAACACAAGAATTTAATGTGGTTCAGACACAAATGTGTCTTACATCCACGTGGACCTGCAAACACGATTTCACTAGTTCAGATTTACAGTGTACATTAATAGGACTTATTAAAAACACTAAAGACTCCCTCTTTATGTAATATGCCGTTCTTGTACACAACTTGAACTCCGTGTCTCTTCCAACAGCAGCTCCACACCGCGTGCCTCGAACTCCCTTCAGGCCTGAACTCCCTTCAGAAACGCGGCTGATCTCCCTTGAGATCTATACAGCAGATCTGTATATATTGCCACACACAGCGATGGCACAGTGCAACGACGGCACAGTCCTGCTCCGCAGAACGCCTTTAGCAAACCTTCGACGCTATGAAGTGGTTTTTCTTCCAAATAATGCGCACGGTTCTTGTATGTCTTGGAGGCTTATATAGCCACGAAAATAAGCCCTAAGACCTAACTTGAACCTCAAGAAATCTATTTAACTAGGTAATAGAATCCTAGTTGATTTCTACTTCTATTCTAGATAAGTACAAAAGATACCTAACTAGAATAAAATACATGGAAATAAATCTAAGTCCTAATAGAAGTATTATAAAATAGGACTCTAATAATTTCCAAAATAAACATGGAAAACAAATCTTTGCCAATCTTTTAGTTCCAAAACTCGGCGGATTTCCTTGATCTTCAATACTCGGAAATCTGGCGCCAACAATATTCTTATTTAAATATCGAACAAACTGCGACACGTCATCTAGTGTTTATTATCTATTTTGTATGTTGACGAATAATTTTATTTTTGTTTTTAGCTCAAATATTCTTGAGTTGCTCAATCAACATCACTTTGGATTTTTTTTTAGTTTTGACAAAACCGATTGATTTGGTGCACTCACCTAGTTGTAAATGTAATTACACGTTATGCTGTAAGCTCATTTGAAAAACGAAGTACACGTTGACGTAAATATGGATAAGGTGCTCTTAGAATGCATTTAAATGAAACGTATGTACATATATGTATAGTTTCGTATACAAATGCTTTATAATAAGCTCTCTCTCTCTCTCTCTCTCTCTCTCTCTCTCTCTCTCTCTCTCTCTCTCTCTCTCTCAATATATATATATATATATATATATATATATATATATACCCATATATATATATATATATATATATATATATATTCAAGAAGTAAAAACAAATTAGCGATCAAAATTGGGCAGATATCAAATAGAGGAAGAAGGCCTTGGTTGTGAAATACGGCACGCTACTACAACTCTAGAAACTAGAGGGTCGACACAACCACTATTATCACAAAACATTAAAAAATATTAAGTTTATAGTCAATGATTTTGTTACAATGCGGCATAATTTTACTTTGCACCTTTCAAATAGAGCATATACCCTCACCAATAGGTTATAGTTTTAGAGTTCGAGTTGCCCTCCCACTTGTCATTGTAAATGATTGTATTTAGTAAAAAAAAATATATAGCACTTTAACACTTTGAATCTTCGAAAAAATAATAAGCGTTTTGCATCCTCGAAATACAATTAATTATTCACTGTGCGCACCCTTAATTGTATTTTCAAAACTTAATGAGGTCAATTTTATTTTTTATTGGTTATTTTTCCAAACTGTGCAAACTAAATAATTACAAAAATATTTTCTTCAACCCTTAGTCTAATCTTGAGCATACAAAGTGCCTAAGAAAAATCACACTAAGTTACTAAAAAAATATATATTATCACAAAAAAAAACATTTTTTTCATGACAAAATTATTCGATTTGAATCTTCTATTGTAATTTGTGAAAATACTTGATAGAAATCTTTGCAAGAAAATATAATTTTCAAACAACTTAATAAAAGAATATATTTTTTATATATGTTGATGAGATATATTTTAAATTTGCACTCTCTAGTTCCAAAAGTATGAATGAATATAAAATTTTTGATTCAACATTTGTCATTCTAAAAATACCACAAAAAATATTATAAAAGATGCATTGTGCATGATTTGACAGCAAATATTCGAAAAGATAAACAAACACATGAAATAATAGCTTTGACACCACTATAATTTTGTTTTCCAACTATTGTTACATTCACATTTTTCCACCTCAACAATTATTGATTTATTTCTTTAATTTCCCAAAAAAAATACAAGTTTCATTTTTCAATTTATGCAGCATATGGATTGTTCGATTTTCATCATGAATAAATTGAGAAGAAAATGAATTGCTTATACACAATCTATTGCAGGAAAAAAAAATATTCAAAATTGTATTTGGATATTGTGTATTCATTTGTTCGATATAATTTTATTATAATATATTTAATTTTTCTTTTTGTTTTTTTGCAAAGCTACACAATACAGCATGGAGAATTGCTAGTACTAGTAAATACTTAATAGTAAATGACAAATAGATTCATGACAAGAGCATTTAATTAAAAGAAGGACACCCAATTTTTTCGTCTTGCAAATAAGTCCACCATATTCAAATTTATTCGAAAATAAGAAAAACACTTTCATATATACTAAAATAACCCCAACTCCTTGACACCCAAATTCAACCACAATTTCATGATCTACAACCCAATTTAGTTCAATATCATAAATTATTCAATTTTTGACCCTTATTCAAATTTTGACAGCCACCGCCGGTCTCTAGCAATGACTTTTTTTTTTTTTGTTAAACTTCTTTTTTTCTGATTTTTTTGCCGACACATCAACCATGGTTGATCGCGGTCTCAGGCGTTGACCTTTTTTTTTAAACCCTTTATTTTTCTTATAAAAATTAATTTCATTAATATTAATGTCTCGGAGACAATAATATTACTTTATGAGACAGTAATTTAACTGTCTTAATTAATTTTATCGTCTTGCCCTGCAATTTTGCTGTCTTCGACCGTAATATTACTGTCTCCGATCGTAATATTACTGTCTCATGCAATAATATTACTATTTGGGACAACAATATTAGTAGTATTACTTCCCGGAACAGTAATATTACTGTTTTGGCATTCAATATTACTGTCTAAGACAATAATTTTATTGTTAACACAGTAATGTAGAGAGAGAAAAATAAAGTCAAAAGTCAACGGCGAGACTGCCGGAAAAAAAATTCATAAAAGAAAAGTCAACGTTGAAATCTGGCAGGAAAAAAAAATCATAAAAAAATTATTTTCTAAAAAAATATATTTTCAAAAAATTGTGAAAATGTGGGTTAATGTGATTTATTTGTTCAGATCCGAGGTCAATGTACAATATTGATAAAGTTAGAGTATAATGGATGAAACTGATGAAAATTATATTATGAAAAGGTATTTTAGATAAAAGACATGGGGATATTACTTATTTGCGAGACTATTTTTTTTCTGGACCTATGTGCATTTAAATATCTTGTCCTGAATCTACAGTTAAACCTCTATAAATTAATACAGTGGGACCATCAAAATTTCATTAATTTAGCAAAATATTAACTTATCGATAAATTAATAATTATTAATTTATACATTAATTAATACTTATTAATTTATGAAATTACTTTTATTATTATTTTCAATAAATATATATTTTTTAAATTTTTTTACGTATATATTATTCATAGTACTATTAGTTCAATGCACTATAGAGCTCGTTTCACGAGTGGAAGCTCTTAAAAACATCAATGATATAGAATGATTTTATGTTGAGTTATGAGAAAACTATACCGAAAGTTCTAACCACGTTAAGAAGAGTGAGGGACGAGCAGGCCCGTTCCTAGGATTTCGGGGGCCCAAGGCGAGCTTTGTAGACATTGTTGAAATGGGGCCCCCTAGTTGGGGCAACAATTTTTTTTTTTCCGGAAATAATATGACGGGGTAGGTAACTTTTTTGGGGTTTCGGGGGCATCGCCCCTGATTTTTTCTAGAGGTAATCGTGAAAACATGCCAAATTTTAGTAAAAATATCTATAGGATTTTAAACATAAAATTTTTTATTAAACATAAAATAAACCTAATAAATTTATAAAAGAGTGTGAACTAATTAAACAAAACAATAATGGGGGCAAAAAAATTATATTTATAAAATTTTATTGAAAAATACTTTTTTTAATCTTGGTATGCCCCTCACTCATAGTATATTTGATTCACAGTAAAATTTAGAATTTGCTTAAAACTATTAACTAACATTTATATTAAAATAAGTGCATACTATATTTTATGGGACAATATATTAAGATGAAACAAAACTATAAAAAATTAAAACATCTAAGAAACAAATAAATTAGGCAAAATTAATATATGTTAGTTAGCATTTCAAATAATATAGTTATGACTACATGTACTACTCTAAAAAAAAAGTAACATAAACAAAAAGAAAGATTAATCTTTTACTATGAAAATTTTGATTTGAATTCTTAATTTATATTACATAATATTTAAAAAAATAAGTGTAAATTATTTATATGGTTATAATTTCTTTTAACAAGGGCCCTTAAATATATATTATCAACAAATACTAATATATATGCACTATTTTTTTAGAATTGGGGGCCCCTAAAATTTGTAAAAAATCGGGGGCCCTAGGCGACCCGCCTTGGTCGTCTTCCCTCATAACCGGGCCTGGGGACGAGATTGTTGGTAATGTGAATTTCAACAGAAACAAGCGACAATTCAATTATATATTATTAAGCTTTCATAGATCTACAAATAATGAATTGTACCATGTAATTTAAGAATTATTTTTATGCAATATTAATTTATATATTATATGGGGTTTCTTAAAATTTTTGAATGTGTATTATCTTATAAATTTAGCGAATTATTAATTTAGCACATTGTCCCTGAGTCGGAACTAAAAAAATTTATTATTTAAGCGAGATTATTAATTTATTGAGATTCTACTTTATTTACTATTTGCCCAACCTAGTTATAGAGAGACGGTATGGTGAGGGCAGTAATTAATGAGATAGATGAGAGTTGGAAGTGCCATTATATTTCATTATTATGTGTGTGTGTATATTTAGATATTTGTCAGCTGGCATCTGCTATCTACTCAATAATAATGAATGCTTCTTCATGGGGCTACATTAATTTGACATCAGTCAAACACGCGCGTAGGGTTGGTTGTAATTTGTGATATGAATGGAAATCTAATATAATTGTGTCATTCGCACAGCACCGGGGCTACTAGATATGTTTTTTTTTTCTTTAATACAAAAAATGAATATGCATGTGGGGATCGGATAAGTTAGATTCAATTGTTGACCTCATCTATGAGATAGAGTTAGGAGGATCGTCTTCATAACATCTTTAGTGATGGGACATAAATGTTTGATAAAATGGGGGTAGAGCTCGGTCCATGGGAAAGTTTTACTATGAATCAATTCATTCTTTAATTTTTATTTCAAAGAAACAAATTGAGGATTTGTTAACTTCAACGTTAGTTAATTAGATTTTTTTAGCCTCCGTTCGCTTAAAATTTACCTGAGGTGAAATATCCTCTAAATGACCATTCATTTTAAATAGATTAGATCTGAACCATTGAATGAAAAAGTGATTTTGGGTTTTCTAGAAAAATAATTAAAATAATAATTTGAGCAATTACGCATATGTCTTTCTCACTTAAAATTATTTATTATACTAAAATAAAATAGAGTAATATGGAATAGTCTGATGTGAGACGTGGGAGCGGTTCAAACAACTAATTCGGAGATGCCCGAATTACGGACTTCAAGAGTGGCGCCAGCTGCAAATATTCTACGATGAATTGCAAGATAACTCGAGGAATGTGCTCGACTCTGCAGCTGGAGGAATGTTCATGAGTTTGACCTATGACGAAGCATACGAATTTTTGGAGCGAATAGCTAGAAATAAATACATGCGGCCATCAGACCGGTCAAATAGCGGAGCCAATAAGACGGGAGGAATTTTAGAGTTAGACGGGGTCACAACAATCACTGCCCAATTAGAAAAGCTATCAAAGCAAGTAGCAACTTTGCAGACTCAGCAAGTCCATACAGTCCAAGGTCCCAACCAGTGCTTAGAAGAAACGGAGTCTCTAAATTACGTGAATGACACTAACCGACAACAGAGGAACCCGTACTCCAACACATATAATCCGGGATGGAAAGATCACCCCAACTTTGCATGGGGAGGAAATCAGTAAAGACAAAGACAAGCACCACCTCAAGGTCAACCGCCTAGTTATTCACGGCTAGCTCCCGGTTTCCAAAATCCTCCTCAAGCCCCACCTCAAGGTGGAGATCTCGCAAACATCTTAGCACAATTCATGACATCAACTCAAGCTTTCATCCGAAATTTGGAAGCACAGATGGGTCAATTTGCAACCCAGCTAAGCACGAGGCCGTTGGGAGCACCGCCGTCGAATACGGAAGATCCTTGAAATAAGAATCGGATCAACCCATTTATTAAGACTTTCTCCAAAAGGTAGGTGTTGAGTGTATATTTTAATAACCCATTTAATAACTCCATTGGAGTTGCTCTTATTAATGCATTATTATGTGTTATATTCATCCGATTAGTAATAGGTCAATTAATATAATAAAATTTATATTTCTTTTAATAACACTAGTACTTCACCTTCGATGCACGGGGTAAGTTTTTTCTCTTTTTTTTTGAGAAAAATGCACGGGGTAAGTTTAAAAACGTGAAAAATAATAATATGTAAACAATTATCTCTTTGTAACAAATATAGTTTAATAAAACAAAATGAAAGGAAGTAAAAAAGAAAAAAGATAAGCTTTATCTTTTATTTCAGAATTGTAACATATACATTGCAAACTTAAATATTACAAAGAAAACAAATGCGAAAAATAAAACGTGATATGGAAATTAAGTGAAATCATTTAAAATATATAGTACACCTATTTCATGGAATGCAATCTACTATACAATACGAATCAATCTACTATACAATGTGAATCTTACGCCAAATAACTGACTTAACAATAAATACGGTAGCAGAGAAGTAACGCATTAGAAATTTAAATTACTGGCAAGTTTGTCATTTACAACGTCAAACAATACAACCCAAAACAGATAACATGTATACGTCACTACCCTATCAGCGTAAAAGTACAACTTATAAATAATGCATCAACAAACATGAAAAAACTCTAGGCGAAATATTAGTGCTGTTATAAGTTAAAACCAAATCGGACATCAAACTGGCCAACCAATTGGGTCACATTTAGATGGGTTCAACCGGCTCAACTCAAGTTTTTTAACTTTGGGTAAATTACAAACACCCCTCTGAGGTATGGTTATATTACAAAACTCCTCTTGTTTGGATAATTACAACCACCCCTCAACTCCTCAAATTTAGTAGAATCTTCGAGATTATATAGAATATTATCACTTTTGTATCCGTTTTATCCCATTCGAACTCTTCATTATGAAGCAAGATGATCATAATATGTATTTTTTTATGAAACTTTATTTTTCCACAAAACGCGTATAAACTAGAGCACATTCCACGGAATCTAAATGATTAACTTGAATTTGGCAACATAAGAGTAGAGGTGTAAGAAAAAATCATAGTTGATGGATAGATGATATTATCCAAACAAGAGGGGGTTTTGTAATTTGACCATACCTCAGGGGGCTGTTTGTAATTTACCCTTTAACTTTTCATATTTTAATTATTTATATATAATTTTAAGTTAATTATTTAATAAATTACAATCATGAAAAGATAATTTACTTTTTCAAAAAAAAAAAAAAAAAGATAATAATTTACTCTTGTTAAACACCAAATTTAAAATTGTAATTCAATTATTTTATTCTACCATAAAAAAATTAACCACACCATACACACCCACCAACCCCAATAACAGTGACAAACCCTCAGCCGGCCCTAAGCTCCGGCCTTTCGACATCAGCCTGCGTTTTTTTTAAATCGTAGAACTGGGGTTTTGCGGTTTTCAAAATTTCTGGTCGAACCGGGCAGGTTTTTTGATTCTTGACAACTGACTCCAATATTCATTTTCACGGTTTTGGACGATGAACTGGACCGGACCCAGCACCGGTTCCCGGTTAGACCAGTTTTAACAACATTGATGAGATCAATTCCACCTTAATGTTGTATTCCAATCATTATTGTCCCGTGCCACTTTCTAAATTCTTTTAGGTATTACACAACTCTCATTGCGTATTTATTTTTACTTTACAACATCCTATAACTTACTCCCAATAAAATAATCCTTATAAATCCTCTTCAAAACAAATCAAAAAATGACTCCAATTTAAATATGTAACAATCAACTAAGTTATATAGATTTCCATCAAAAAACAAAATAAGTCAAACAATAGAAAATATTCAAATAACAGAGAAATGATTTAAAATGTATATGTACAACTCAAATAACTCCACTACCAGAGTGCAAACATTCACGGAACAGAGGAAAACGTTAGTTCTTTGTTTGAAAGAAACAAAAAATAAATACCCACCCACACAGAATTTTGATGAAAACATAAGCAGGATGTAAAGGGCAAAAAAAAAAAAAAGAAGAATGAATGAAATAAAAAGAGGAAAAAATGTCATCCAATAACATTGAAGCGCAACTCCATAAATTAGAGAATTAGGTGAAGGCTTAAGCAGAGAGGATGAAACACATATTGATTTGTGCACAAATAAAATCCCGGGAATCATTCTAATATAGGATTCCTGAGAAGAACTATGTGCCTTTCTCCATTCATCAAATTAAATAAATCCATAAACAAAAACAACATCAAATAAAATCGTTACTCATTGAAACCAACCAGTTGGCTGCCATGGCAAAACAGCGAGAAAACCCTAATTCAGAATCCATAACAATTGTGCATTTTATAGAGCGAGACCAGCAGTACCCTAGTGACCATAAAATACTTTATTTACTATTTTACCCTTGGGTTTTTCCCTCATCCTTCGCCATTATTTACTCTTGGGCCTGGCCCATTATTTATATTTCATATTATGTTAAATTTGCTTAATTTGGGTTCTATTTCATTTTTCGTCCAATTTAAGCACATTTTAACTATATATATATATATATATATATATATATATATATATATATATATATATATATATATATATATATACACATTTAGGTAATTAATTTTTTTTTAAATGATATATACTTGATACATTTGTTGAATATGGATGGCAAAAGAATCCGACCAACTAGCTATACGAGGGTATATAATATTTATATATCTTATATATAAAAGAAAAAAACGTTTGCCAACCCTAAAAATCCTAATGGTATTTAGGTAATTATTTATTTTTAATATCTTTTCTATATTAATTTCTAACTATAATTTTTAATAATTATCAAAATTAAAAACTAAATCGTGAAGAATCCTACAATAATGGTACATCTCATATTATTTATTTTTAATATTTTTTTCTCTACTAATTTTCTAACCATAATTTCAACAATTATCAATCTCATATTAGTGTACTATATTTTATTATATATTAAATTGATTATTCCTTTTCACTTTTGAAATAATATCCCATGCATTGCACGGGGGAAAATGCTAGTTTATATATAAAAGAAAGAAACGCTAGGCTAACCTAAAATACCCCAATGATATATTTATAAAAGTAATTAATATATATAGGGGTTTTTTGCGCATAGGTCTCTAACCAAACATCTTTATGAAACCACTAGCATTAGACAACTAAAGAAGGATCAAAAGTTTGCGGTAGCGGGAGAAACATGGTCGATGAGGTAAATGTTAGAATAATTATTTTGTATTATTTAAATATTTGCATAAATGTATTATTTTTTAATTTCTAGTTGTAGTATACATTGCCATTGTCTATTTATCGAAACAATACTGGGAAATCTTTCAACTTGCAACGCTCTTGGAAATTGGTAAGGAATGGATGATATTAAATGCGCAAAAAGATATGGAAAACGAAAATGAAACAGAGCCATTTCCTACACATTCCACATTTCCACCATGTCAACCAATGAATTCCCCACCAGGTTATTCTGCACCAACTTATGTTTTACGGTATGAGCAACCAAGATCAACCTGGAAAGAGACCCATTTGGATCCAAAAAAGCCCGTAAAGGCAAAGGAAAGAGACCCATGGATCGTCAAACAGTCGGAGCTCATGTACTAAACGGACTATTGAACAAAACTAACGCATAATAATCAATTGAACCACATATATTCCAAAAAACTATGTTCCTATTTGAATATCTGGACAAACCAAGATTCCACAGGGGAATTTCCTCAACCAGGATATCATATCACAGAAATACACCACCCTAAACTTGCATATATCAAACCTGAAAATTTACCGAAACCCAACAAAGTATAGTTCTCATGAGACAGAATTAATGGACAATTCCAGGAAAATAACCTTGAATATTACATCACCGATTGTGATGAATTGGCATTGCTGTCCCGATAACCTTAATCATAACTAGAATTCAAAAACTTCAACAGTTCATTTCGATTGTTCTCCGCCAACTTGTCCTCCTTTGTTTTGTCAACCTTCAACAATATCTAGAGAGAGAGAGAGAGAGAGAGAGAGAGAGAGAGAGAAAAAACACACCATATCATACTTGCGCCCATGTATAATAGCAATAAAATGTACTGTGATAGTAGTTGCTTCATTCAGAACATGGAGACTAGTGAATTGTCTTTTTTCACTATTTATAGTCAGCCCCTAAATACTAACTATTATTCCATTATGTGTTAACCAAAGTAATTCAGACAGGCTTCTACTTTATTCTTTTTGTAGGATTACACTTTATAAAATACTGAAAAGAAACCCTCAAACTTCAACCACTAGAAAACCCAATCAACCCTTGTTTTGATATGACTATTTTACCCTCTGCCAGAACAAAAGTTATATCACCCTCCATCAACTAAATTACAATTACAATTTTCCATCTTTTTAATTTTACAGTATGACCCAGCGCTTCTTCATCCAAGAAAGTAATGAGAAAAATTTAAGAATACAAAAAGATAAATAAATAATTGAATAGAAATTCCAACCATAGGGAAAGAAAGCCGAGTCTTCAAAACCAACATTCGGTTTTATAATACCATATGCGTAGGTCTGGACCTATATTCAGATCATTATTTCTCTTAGTTGTAACTTTTAAAGATTATAACTTGATGGGGTGCAGGGTTCTATTGGGAAAAACACCATGAGATTAAGTTAAATCGGTGTCTGTTAAATCTAGTTGAAAGTAAACTAACACATATTACAGTTTAATACATATATATAGGCCATTATATGCAAATGAGGGGTAATACGGACCTTTTTTCCAGAGACAGCACTTCGACGAGCAACATCATCTTTGTCCCGTCCCAAGAACTGGATCAGATATATTATAAATTAGCAAAAAAACATAGCTCCATAAAGCCCACTAAATTATCGGTTACAATAATTTTCATATTTTAGTCGGAACGAAATTTACCTTAGAAAGCTGCACAGGACCACTACTCTCTTCCTGCTGCTTCTGTATATGTCTCACATTGGCAGGACAAAACCAAGACCGAAACATCCAGGCAACCATGACATCATTTTACAGGCACCAGCTCCAATTTCGAAGAGCCATTCATAAAAAAAGTCGAAAGTACTATAAGAACCTCATTCTTAAACCAAAAATATGCATCGACGTGAAAAATTTACTAAAATAGCTTTAAGAACAATTCATGGCTTTAAAGTTCAAATAAAATTATGTTTCAACAAAAATCTCGACCATAAATTAAAGATGCAGCGAGCAAACAAAAACTGATAAGGCTAGAAAGACAATATATCCGTACCTCTTTAGGTTTTTGTTTATGCCGCCTATGGCTATGACTTTTTCGTTTCTCCTTATCTTTGCTCTGAAATGCAAAAGACCAGTAAATCTCTAATAGATGCGAGACAGATATATTTTAAGCATAAATCAGCAGGAAATTTCAAATGACCACCTTCTTTGATTTATCATTCCGGTTT
>NW_012192966.1:636523-661984 GCF_000504015.1 Erythranthe guttata
TGCGACGATTACTGAGAATCGTCGCATATGTTTGAAGTTAAATTGGATCTTAAACTCATTGCGACGTTTTTGGTACAATAACGTCGCAATACTGCGACGAAACTTGAATCGTCGCAAATAAAATCGTCGCCAGAGTGCAGTTTTGGCCTAGTGTAAGTTGGTGCAAGGTCCTAGGATCGAATCCTGGCAACCGCAGTGTGGGAATTTCAACTCCAATGAGGGTTGGCTCCTTGTGGGCACCAGGTCCGATCCGGGTGGCCGTTGAGTTCCCTGGGATTTCGCTTTTTATGCTGTTTACCCTTAATTTTATCTATAAAAGAAAGAAACGATAGGACAATCCTAAGCAACCCAAAAACTATTTTTTCAATTATTTGTTTGAAATATTTTTTTTGTCCACTAATTTTGTAATTATGAAAAATTCAAACCAAACTGTGTAAAATACTTCCAATGTTAATCTCGTATTTTTCAAGATACATCTTTAATTATATTTAAACTTTTGCTTTATTCATTGTTTCATTTATTTAACGATCAATTTCAGTTTGCGACAATTAAGTTTATATAATATTTTGCGGAATTGGTTTGTATTCTCAGATTTAATTAAATGTTGATACTGCTACTATAATTTAAATATCACTCATAATTTTTTAATTGGGTAAATTACAACCACCTCCTGAGCTATAGTCAAATTACGAAAACCCTCTTCCTGTTTGGATAATTACAACCACCCCCTCAACTTCTCAAATTTAGTGGGTCGAGATTATATGGAATATTATCACTTTTGTACCCATTTTATTTCATTCGAACTCTACATTTTGAAGCAAGATGATCATAATATGTGTTTTTTGGCTTGTATAAATCAGATTGTGGTGCATAAGAAACTGTATTTTTACACAAAACGAGTACAATCTAGAGCACATTCCACGATATCTAGATGAATATGTTGAATTTGACATCATAAGGGTGGATGTGTAAGAAAAAAAACATAGTTGAGGAGGTAGATGTAATTATCCAAACAAGAGGGTTTTTTTTTTATAAATTGACCATACCTCGGAGGGTATTTGTAATTTACCCTTTATAATATAATTGTACCATATATTTTCTGAAAATAATAAATTTTTGCTTTGCAGACAAATACCAGTATATAATAAGAAAAGTTGGAAGCTCTGTTTTACCATAAATCCAAAGATAAATATGATTAATTACCAATAAACAATCATCATTAAATAGCACTAATTAAACAAATAATAATGAATAATTAAATTAATTAGTGAGACCGGCGGTGAACTTAACACCAGTGGCGGGCAACCAAGAAACCCCATCAAGAAACCGGCCAACAGTGAAAAACCCAGCAGTGGAAGCATCGCCAATAATATGATAACCCGGCCATTGAACCCGACCCGAAGTGGACGACCCGGGTCCGTAATTCCTATACTCACCGTACCAAAGAGTGCCCAAACCAAAATCACCATACCACTCGAGCCAGCCTCTGGGCTGCACCATCGAGCTCATGTAAGTATTCATGTATACGGTCCTCGAATACTGCTTCCACGGCCGCCCTAAGTACGTGGGGCGCGTGGCGTACACGTAGCTGTCCTGGATAGTGAACCCGGTGCTCTGATGTGGGTCCTTTCTCCCCTGTGCTGTGATGGTCACCTTTTGGAGGGGCAGTGGGTCCCTTGTGAATATTTTGCAGTTTTGGAGTACGGCTGCCCCGTTTCCGAAGATGAAGTCGATTGTGCCGGAGATGGTGCATTCTCGGTAGAATTGACGGAGCGAGTGCGCGTAGAGTGTGTCTTGGTGGCCTTCGAAGCTGCAGCGGTAGAACGCTGATTGGTCCGAGTCGACACGGATGGCCACTCCTTGGTGCTTTTCGGGGCCCGCTGTGTTGCGGAATGTTATGTCCCTTGCGATGAATCCCTTCCCCGATACGGCTGTCAGAAAGCGGTGTCGGGATTTAGTTAGCTAAGGCCTCGTTTGGTTGCTAATAAAAGATTAGCCAATAGAACATTGAATAATCTAATGAAACTCAACTGTACTATTAAACCTTGGAAAATCCAATAAAAAAAATATGCTTAGAAGGCAAGATAAGCCATGTCGATAACATAATATTTGGACAAGTAATTGGACATCAAACATTAAACAAAATTTGATTATTTAGGATATAATAAATTACCAAGCGTAGCTGTTCGAAACGTAGTCCATCCTTGCATGAAATTCCGATTACCGGTAATAATAGTCTTCCCAATTCCATCACCCACAAGCATGATATAACTCTTCTTCTTCTTCATATCTATATTCTCCTGGTAAACACCCTTCTTCACATATATCACATACCTTCTTTTACTATAACTCGGAGCCTCAAATATCGCTTGCCCTATCGAACGATATTTCCCACTTCCATCCAACGCCACCACCGAATCAACATGCATTCCATTATTATTATTCGATCTTTCCGAAACAAGAAGCTCCTTATCTCCATCCGTCATCCATTTCGGGAAATCTCTGCCATCTCCATTTTCATCACCATTATTATCATCATCATAATTAGTTGTTGTGGCATTAGTGTAGTTTCTTGGCGGTCTGAAAGGAAGCCTGTGCATTTGTACATACAACGTTAGCACGTTGCCGATGAGTTGAGTTACTTGTGATACACTCCCCCTTACAAACCGCTCGAGGCGTCGGTCGGTGCCCTCAAACCCTTCAAGGCAAGTATCTTGGTTGCTTAGGGCAGCGCTAAGCCAAGCCTTGAGGTTTCCGTCCGACTGTGGGTTCTTCGAACCGGCACGAATCTTGTTCATTTCGGACAAGGACCATGTTAGTTCGGAAACAGAGAAGTCTAGGAGCTCTTTGCAGTCTTCAATGGCGATTTGCTCTCGGTAGCTTATGGATAAGGTGTTGAATGTTGAGATGGTGTCGATGGCTAACATTGCCTCTTTGATCGTGTTTTGGAGGGCCGCTTTGAGTACCGTTTGAGGTGTGTGATGGTCGTGGCCTTCAATTCGCGATTGCATGTTTGAGAGGCACGAGTCTTGATTGTCGATTTTCTCGCATGCTCGTAGCATCATGGATTGAAGGGTTTGGTTTTGATCTATGCCATGGGAGATGTGGATAAAGTGAGAGGATGAGAATACTAGGATTGAAATAATTAGGAGGAAATTGGCAATAGCCATTGATATGTAATTATTATTTAGTGCTATGTGTGTGTAGTTGTTTTTTTTGGAAGAGATTTATATATTTATGTTACGTTGTCAAGAATGATGGGATTGCTTGTGATGGATGAAAATGAAGTGAAAGGAATGTTTTCTTGATGTGGATAGAAAAAATATACTTTAATTTTCCCTTTGGCAAAGTTCAAGTTATATATGCTCACTTTTGCTACATGTAAAACGTGATTCTCTTATCAATACATTTTTCTATATTCTGGCTGGACAACATATATCTTGTTGAATAAAATGAGTCAATGGTGTTTTTATTACAATTTGCCCACAAAATTATATTATATCAGATTGTCTTAATTATAAAATGAGTCGACGACGACAGTATTTTAGGCCATAACTTTCACATACGAACATCAATTGCCCTCATTCAAGTTGCATTGAAAACACGAGATCAAATTATGCAACTCCAATGACGTGTTTTTTGGGATTTTATTTGGAATCTTTATCTTACTGTTGACGACAGTATTGTAGGTTATAACTTTTGCATACCAATTTGTCCTGATTCGAATCTTGTGTTATAAATCCGACAAATAAACCTACAACTTTCATGTTTGTGAGATTCGAATTAAAAATCACTATATAATACAAATTTCATGATTTCTTTCGCTCGTAAATTTCTCATATGAACTTCTGATTCCATTTATTCAATTTGCGTCAAAAAACCACCATCAACACTGCAATTTTTGAAATTCATTTGGTCTCTTATTCTGAAATCAATGCGAAAACTTTTAAACAAAGAAGAGGGAAAGTTGTCATAATGTTTTTAGAAATAGGTTAGGAGCATTTTTCTGTGCACATAATCTGTTTTTAGGTGTTTGCAAAACAAGCTTTTGTTTTACTTCTCTTAAAATAAGCTGCTTTAAGCAGATAATTTTAAAAGCACTCACGTACCTGCCTTTTCTATTTTAGTTGATTTTCCAGCTCATTTGCAAACACCCCCAACTTTTAGAAATAAATACTTAATTTCAACTTAATTCACCATCAGTAACTTCTGCTTTTAAATAAACTTTTGCAAACACTACAATAATATTAGTTTTGATAGCCCTATTACCAATAACAAAAAAATGCAGGATTTCATATAACAATTTCTTACCATCTCACAATTGATGCATGAAGTTTCAAGGAATAAGTCCTGCTTTGTACAATTTATCTCCACCTTCCGCCTGTGAATAGTTCGAAGACGGTACACCTACAATCTGATCCTTCACATGGGACGCCGTTACCAACTCCGCATTCCAATACCAAGGTTGAACACTACTAATATACGAAGACAAAAGTGACGGACGACTAGTGTTATAAGACGACGGATGAAGAATAACGGAACTCCAATCTCTATCTCCAATCTTCGCTTCTCTTATTCTCCTCCTAACCAACAACTTTCCGACATCTTCTCTTTTCATTTCCGATACGGTCCTCACTATACAAACGCATATGAGTAGTACTTCGACTGCATCTTCTTCCGCCAAAACCTCCACCACCATTAGCTTCCAGTTCATAAGAGCAGTTGCTTTTCCCGTCGGGTTTTCATCCGTGTATCTAATTAACGTCACGAATTCTTCTTCTTCGTCTTCCGTTTTCCCATTATTATGATTATTATTATTAATTATGTCTTCTTTGACCTGATACTGCATTTGTCTCCCTTGCAAAAGCTTTACCTGCAATAGTTAAATGTTTTCACAACAGTCGCAACTTTTTTCAATCGACTTTTCTGGTTGGTTTTATATAATTCGAACGAGGTTTCCTCACCATGGGTTCAGAAGTAATTTTAGTTTGCAGATCGAATCTCAATTCTGAGATTGATTTTTTTGATGAGTCCCACTTTATTAACAGTTCGTTTCCTGACGAGAAGTTCCACAAAGCTTGGAACCCTTCCTTTGGTTCTTTCGGTGTAGCCGTTCCAACTACTTTCTCTGCACTAGATCGCACATGCAACCAAACAAAACACACAAATTAAATATTATAAATTAAAAATGATGAACACCAACTACATTTTTCTTATTTTATCCCAAAAAAAAAAATTCTATAGTGAAGTTACAACTGAGACACCTACAGTACAAGTATCTTAGAGGGTGTTTGGCTAAGCTTATAAGCCGTTAAAAACAACTTATAAGATGTTTAGGAGCTTATAAGCTCTTCCAAAGTGTTTTCTTTTTAAAAAAGTACATTTATCCCACCTTTTTATTTAAGATCGTCGGGAAAAAAAAAGTAAAAATAACTAATAATTATCATCCGAACACTTGAAAAATTAATTCTATAAATAAATCTAACATCTTATCATCTCTTAAAACAGCTTATCATAAGAACTGTCTAAAATAAGCTTAGCCAAACGAGCTCTTAATCTACATACCGGGAGATGTACCGATCGAACTGGAACCAACAACATAAGACCAAGATCCCTCGCGTATCTCTACAATCCTGTTCTCCCATTTGACAGCTGTAGGAATTTCGCCCCCTCTTCTCCAAAAACCACCCCCAACTCTGTCATGCAAAAAAAATAATAATAAATTATAACAATCGACAATATGTATAACAATCGACAATATGCAATAAAAAAATCCAGCTAATATTTTATTACCTGATTCGAACGACGAAACACTCTCTACCAGCATGATCAAGAACGGTACGAGACAACCACCTACCTTCTTGTGGGCGGTACTGATTCATTCTGAGAATGACATCGGAAATCATTGCACCCGAGTCATCTGTGACACGATCAGGCACGCATTTCAACAAGTATGATCCTTGCACAGGTGGAGTTATTGAAGCAACAGTAGTTATAGTCATCGCTCTTTGGTCCACTTTCTTCACCGATGTGAGAGAAGGTGCGCACAATATCTCGTTCCAAGAAAATGAAACGCTCTCTCGTAGCGAACTGCCTGTGGAGAATTTCCCACCACTTTGGCGTAGCTCGATTATCACCCCTTTGGTACCGAATTCGCTGTAGAGATGCCATGCTTTCTGCCACGACTCTGCGCTGAAATCGGACACTGGTTTTTCCATTTTGAGCTCTTTGTGACCTTTCACCATTCGGAGACGCAAAAAGTCTTTTTGAAGATCCTTTTTCATTTGCTTCTGATTTGAGGTTACTACTTTTACTGATATGCACACCTGACAATTTATAACTCCAAACTCTAAGGCCCTGTTTGGTTGCCAAGATAAGCCAAGATTAACTAAATAGTTGGACTTAATTTGATGTTTGGTATCCCCAATAAATTGTCGGGTCGACCCGCCAAAATTATGTAATCATGGCTTATCTTGCCTTCTAGTGTGTTTTTTTTGTTGGACGTCGCGAGCTCCAATAAAATAATTGGGTTTCACTAGACTATTTAATCTTATCTTGCCAACCAAACGGGACCTAATGATTTAATTAATATGATAAATCACTAGACCCTATATATACTTTAAGCATCGACACACTAGTGAAGTTAATGATGGTCGGTATTACGAAACTTTCACAGTCAACAAATATCAGAGAAATATAACGCATTCTTGATCTTTTTGGACGTCATTCATTTTGAAAACTTATTTTGTATAATTTAAAAACGGTATAATAAATGAAAAAGACAAACCTCAAATAAGAACCTGGGAGCCATGGAGTTGTATATTGTGTTGACATCAGCATTTGTTACGTCCCAGTAAAAAGGTGGTTCGTTTGAAATAGGCCGAGCAATGGATGCACCTGCTTTCTCAAATGGTTGATCGAAAGTTCTCTCCCAAAGCCTTTTGGTTTTTTCTATGTATTCTTTCTGCTCGATTATTTTCTCCACATCTCCATCCAACTCTTTAATATCCGTTGCATATACTGTTGGATAGCTCTATTGAATATAAAAATGGTATTTATCATTATATATACAAAGAATAATCATGCATTATGCAAATAAAGAATCGGCAAAAGTTTTGACATATAAACCAAGAGCGCAATTGCTCCCCGATAATGAAATGTTTTTCTTATTTAATATGATTAAGAAAGACAATGTATATTTTTTTTCCATTGAAAATATGAGGTTAGAGTTCGCAAAAATCTATATTTTGATCAAGGATTTTGTTTTTTATGTTCATATATTGCATAAATTTATCCAGTCATACATTTATACGGTACTTGTGTGTATACAAATGATATCCATTAACGGAGTTTAATAGTTAATTATATGATTTACCATCTTCTGCTTGAATGACATGAATGCAAAAAGGAACTTGAGAAACGGAACTAAATAATTTCTCAACTGATTTTAATGGCTCATTAAAAACCACGTCCTCGTCAAAATTTCCTAAATTGTTTTTCTTATAAAAATAAATTAGGATAAAAGCATGTGTCAAAAGGAAACAAACAGAGAGACAATAGGTACAAAAGTTAGATAACAATTGTGGTTTCACATGCACAAGAACTCATATGCTCCATGTGATCCTCTAATATTCAAATACAAAGAATCTTTGACAATATTCTATATCACAAATACCCCACTAAATAAATACTTCATATGCAGTAAACTTCAATAAATCCACAACAACTACCAAAATCTTGTCCCTCTTTTCTATTCTTATTAATTTTTTTTTTTGGTTAAATAAATAATCACACATTTATCGTCACAAGTAATAGCATGTATACTCCAAAAAAATAAGGAGTTTATTGCAAATGGTACCCATGTGTTATATCGAACTGCTAACAAACTACCCGTGTTATTTTCTTGGCAAAAATCCCCCGGGTTGTGTGCTAAAAACAAATTGAATCATAGGGGAGATTTTGCCAATAAAATAACATGGGCTGGGTTTTTAGTAATTTTATATAACATAGGGGTAGTAATTGCAATAAAATTGAAGAAAAAAAAGAAAGAAAAAATATAGAAAAGCACCTGATGAGTGATCCACATTAAAAGAACATCTGAAGTGGGAGCTAAGAAAGAAGATTGATCAGAAAATTTATGGACCATATGAAGAAAAGCTTTGTATCTCTCCTTAGCCGCCACTAAATAAACCATCTCCGAATAATACGGCTCCGAAAAGAATCTTATGTGAAGATCCCTTTGCTTAGACATTTGATCCAACAATTCTTCACTACAAACAGATGCATCGTATTCCAAATTAATGTCTGCTTCATTTTCAAAAGGCTCCGATATTGGGAATTTGTTCTCCCATATTTCTCTGCATCTGTTCAACGCGTACTCTTCGTTTTCTTTATCAAATATAGCTGGTTTACCTATTAGTTTCGAGAATTTTGACTCGCAGTACTGCCTGTAACTACCCTGCAAAATTGAATGTTTAATTGTTTTTTTCAAATTCATGTCAAACATAAATTAAATTAAATAAATAAATAAAGGGATATATATATATATATTACCGGATTGAGAGTATGGCAATACCAAACCCATTCGATATCAAGAGGTGGGAGAATCATTGGAGGTTTAGAGGTTGTTGTAAGATCAGCAATTAGTGGCATCCATAGCTTATCATATCTGTACAAAATTCATTAAATTTTAATAAATTTCAGAGAAATTAAGTTTAATTTTAATTTTAATTTTAAAATATGGTAAATTAATAAATAAACAAACCTTCTAATGGATTCGAGAAGTGTGGGTTTGTGATGAAGCCAGTGAGAATCAGAGACGAGCCTTAAGAAAGATAGATTTCTTCTGGCAGCAGAGACCAGATCAACACTGAATCGCAATGTTCGATCCTCTGTTATGATCGAAGAAATATTGTTCTCATCAGAAGCCAACATTTTTTTTTTTTTTTAATTTTAGTTTAGAGAAGGAAGAAGTTTAGTGTAGAATAAGAGATGGGTGGTGGAGGAACATGAAAATGGAGTACAATTATGATTCCCTTTAGAGAGAGAGAGAGAGAGAAGAGAGAGAAACATGTAGGCGGACGGGAAAAAAGTAGAAACTAGTGTCTGAATATTGTAAAGGGAAAGAAGAAGAGTGAGAGATTTCTGATGTTTGACACATGCTGACTTTCGTCTCTCTTCCATTTGGTTGGTGGAATCGCGACTATAAAAACTGGGGTCCTACACATGCTTTCCATACTACTTGTTTTTCTTTTCTTTTTTTTATTAGAGCTTTCGATACTACTTGTGTGTATGAGATTGCAAAGAAAATATTGAGTGCTAAATATTAGCAAATGCATTTTTTTCAACACATAAGTCTTAAATGGTGATTTTGTAGGGACAATTTTCTAAAATAATTGCATTATATAAGATGTGTTTTTTGCTAATATCTATAACAAATACTCCATCCGTTCCAAATTAACTGTCGTTTTGGGTAATTTTTCTTGTTCCAAACTATCTGTCACTTTGTAATTTCAATGATACATTAATTACTATTTTTTCAATTTTGCCCTTATTACTATTTATTAATTGAGAGAGAATTAATGGTATCGACATTAATAACATGAATATTTTAGTCATTCTATATACGTTTCTCTAAAATCAACGCACATTTATTAGTTTTCTTAATATGTGCGCGGCATGAAGGGAGTAATGTTTTGAAGTAATTCGATATAACAAATGTTTACTAAATACAATAAACACATGCACTGTCTATCAATATATATTTCTTTAGCAGTCCACCAGTCATTCTTCTATCTTAAAAGTAACAATATTAAAGATTAGACAGTATGTAACAAAATTCTTAAATGATTGTGTACTATTACGAATTTTTAAATTAAAATGTTAAATCCTACACTACAATTATCGAATTATGCACACAACTTAAAATAAATTACCTCCCCGACATTAAAAATCTTTTTCTCTATGCTCCTTCCCTACTCCTTTTATTTTTCCCTCATTTTCCTACACAATCACAAACAAAACCGTCTCACACAAAATCCTAGGCTTATATTCTATCTTTAACTAATGTTTAATATTAATGAATTGTGAAAGGATTTGAGACTAGTTTCGAGTTTTTACGAAAAAGAAAACACAGCTATTCAAACCAACACTGTAGCCGATGATAATGGCTCGTTGTCCATAGTGGTCACCGATGTGGATGCATTGGTGTCCACAGATAGTCGTCGATAAGGATATGTTGCATTCAAAGTAGGCGCACGATGCCATGGGGAGCAACATCCATGGCAGCGCATTGAAGGTGTTGGAGTGTGGGGTGGGGTTTAGCTTAATAGGTTGGTACGCTACATGATCATCTCATATTTGGTAAACTAGAGCTATTACATACCTCCTCTTATCTATTCAATATCTATATCTATACTACTTATAAAAGTATAAATACGTAGATTTCTTTCTTTTTTTGTATGGATAGAAATATCATTTGTATATGTAAATTTGTAAAGATAATTTCGTTATATTCATTAATAAATTAATTAATACACAATGAATACTTGTCACGTTTATAGTCTTTATAATTAACAAACTTGATATATGTGGTAAAATCATCAATTATTTGGGACATTCTAGCGTGAGATCAGAGCAACACAATTCACATGAGATATGCCTCTAGAATCGCTCCATGTGCCTTTACACAAATATTTATATTAAAAATATAAACCACCCATCAAAAGTGCATATTATAGCATCTGAACTAGGACCCTTTAAAGCGCACACAAATGCTTAACATTGGACTACAAAAAAATATTGTAAATTAGCTAACAATAAAAAATGTTATTACAAATCTACAGTTTATAATGATAATAAAACTTATATAAATAATGTTAAAAATATACAAAATTGCAGATCAACTCGTGTAATTGAAAAAATGAATTTTGAAAGAATATGAAGTTTGAATCGAATCGTAAATTGTAAGATTTGAATGAATTAAGCTCATGTGGTTTCAATTCGAAACAATATTCAAAGATTTGAATCAATTAAGCTCATGTCATTTCAATTCGTAAACAATATTCAACGATTTGAATCGGTACGGTTAAGCTTAACAATTCACAAGAATGTATTAATAGGATTAACTATGTATAGCTAAAGTTTAGTATCTTTTTTGTTTATTGATTTTATCATAGAAAAAATAATAAAATTTAATTCAAAAAATCGTAAGAATCAAATCGTAAATCGTAAGATTTAATTGATTCAAATATTACGGTTGGGTTAAATCTTACGATTTACGATTTTATAAATTAAAATTATTTTTATCTTTTTATTTAAATTGAATTAAAAGGGTATTAGAGTTTAGTTATAAATAGTTAACTTAATTAATACGTTCTTGTCAATGGTTGAACTTAATCGATTCAAATCTTTGAATAATTTTTAAAAATTAAAAGGACTTGCGCTTAATTGATTCGAATTTTACGCTTTAATTAAATGTTATGGTTTGATTCTCAAGTATTTTAGGAATTAATATTTTTTTATTTTTTTAATAATTAAATTGAATAAAAAGTATATTACACTTTAATTAATAATAGTTAATTCGATTAAGATGTTATCGTCAATAGTTGAGCTTAATCGATTGAAATATTTGAACAATTTTTACGAATTGAAAGGATTTGAACTTAATCGGTTTAAATCTTACGCTTTAATAAAATCTACGATTTACGATTTGATTCTTACATATGTTAGGAATTAAATTTATTTTTTTATGATAAAATTGAATAAAAAAGATATTAGACTTTAATTGTAAATAGTTAATTCAATTAATACATTTTTTGTCATTAATTAAGCTTAATCGATTCAAATCTTTGAATAATGTTTACTAATTGAAATGATTTGACCTTAATTTATTCAAATCTTACTATTTGACTAAACTAAATATTAAAAGAAAAATCGCAATATAGTATTTTGAGTATATAGTTTTATTTTAAAGTAAGAAAACTAATTGGAATGAGTTATAATCTACCTTTTCTAAATGAACATATTATTTTATTTTTTATTCGAATTTATCACACTATCGATTTAATAACATAAGTGAGCTTGTATTAAGTTATGCATTTACTTATATTTCTTTGAGCCTTCTTTATATTTTTCAATAGTGGAGTTTAGAGCAACTCCAATGGGGAATATCAAAATAAAGCATTAAACATTCATTTGATGTTTGATATAATACTTTGATACTTTTTGGAAAAAAAATCACTCAAACCACATGTATCAAATGGATTATCAAATTTTAAATATATGAATAATTATATTTTTAAATGCCACGTATCAAATAGTGACAGGTTAATTGGGTGGTTATATTTTTGATACCTCATTTTCCAGAGAGTATTTTTGCACCTCGGGGTGGTTGAATATCAAAACAATTATCACTTTAATGCCTCAATTGGAGGAGGTTTTTTTTTAATTTTGGAGTATCAAATTGGTAGTTTTTTAGTTTGATACTTCATTTAGTGCCTCCGTTGGAGTTGCTCTTACTATTTTTACTATTATATAATGAATTAGTAATTCACCCGTGTGATCAATTTTTTTAAAATTAAGATTTAAGAACGCTAAGAATCATGTTAAAAACTTTTCCCCAATAACACATCGCCCCTGATATTATTATGGGCAAATTACCAAAACCCCCCTGAGGTAAGTCTGAATAACGGAAATTCCCCCCACGTTCTCGTAATTACGAAAACCCCCCTGAGGTATGCAGACATCTTACAAATCGCTCTAACGGTGTTAATCTCGATAGAATCTTTTTGATTCTCCCGAATATTCCTCCGATAATACCAATTTTGCCCTTGTACACAAAATTACCCTTAGGGGGTAATTGTAAGCATTTTATTTAATGAGGGGTCATAAATATGTACTCTTCATGAAATATATAAGTGTCTGCAAAATACTTATTTTTCTTAAATTAAACACAAATATAATCAATCATTATGAATGTACAATGTATTTTTATTGGATTAAAAAAAATCAATGGATGAGATTTCAAAATTTAATTATTTTTTATATATAAAATTAAATATTTTACAATTCGAGAAATACAACCATCATTCAAGCTAAAAGCATAAATCCGTATGAATACTCCTCTGGATAAATAAAATCAATTAAAATATATAAATAAAAAAAATAAAAAATTTATAATATCAAATTATCAATACAAATTACAAAGTAATAAATAAATTTATAAAAGCAATAAATCATCACAAGTGAGCCACCAAGACCAGGCCCATGGCCCATGGTGGTCCAAAAATAGGAGTCAACGGTTGACCAAACCTTGAGTCGTGTTCAAACCACGTTTTTAATGTAATTTTTTCAAACTGTAATTCTGTGAAGATTATTCATCCATCATCACAAATTGGTTGTATACTTCAGAAAGAAACTTCCCTACACCAATGTTTGTAGTACCGCGGATGCCGAGTATCGGTCACCGGCAAACAAGGCCGAGCCGCCACAACAGAGGCGGCGACCAGCCCCCGCCGCTACATTCCTCGACAGTCCACAATACCAACTAATCCAGGCGTCTTCGAACCACAACGTAAGAGCTTCAAGTAACTGAAAACCGGCTTCTTCCCAACAGGCACAAACTTCACCACCCAACCAATCGGCCACGTCACCGCCGCAATAGCGACACAAACACCCCACTCCGCAAAGCTCAGCCTCACGGTGTCGGCAAACTTCTTCAGAAGCTCCACCATCACCGCCTGCAGCACAACGGTCACCACATCGGCTTCTTTTAAAGCAGGGGCGTCGTTCGTTCCGTCGCCGGTGACCGCCACCACATTTTCAGCTTTTTTCTTTTATTTTCACATATTTAACAGAAGGATATAATAGACATTTCACGTTTTCGGTTAAAAAAAATCGGTCAACCCTTAGTCAAGGGGGGTTTTCGTAATTACGAGAACGTGGGGGGATTTTCGTTATTTAGACTTACCTCAGGGGGGTTTTGGTAATTTGCCCTATTATTATTAGCAAGAGTTGGCCCAAATAGAATAAAGCAAAGCCCAATCAAAGAAACCCTAATCTCTCTTCATTCACAACTATTTATACCCCTCCACCACAGCCACACTGTTATCCGAAAAATCCCCAACCCCTCACTTCAAAACAAGCTTCTTTTCATTCTATTGATTTTTGATGTTTTAAGTTGAATCTCATATTCCTGCATTTGAAATTTTTATTAATTTGTATCTCAATCAATATTTAAAGCAAATTAAGGTGTTTAGCAGTGATGACGAGAACACTAATCCCAGCTCTATGAGGCCTTCTTTGTGTTAAGGTCACGGATAATACTCTTCAATCTCGATCTTTTTCTGAGCTTAGCACCTTTTTTTTTTTTCTAATCAATTTTTCTATTATTAATATTTTTTTAATTTTACATGTTTATTTTTTCTTCTCATTTTTTCACTTTTCAGATTTTTCCTTCACGATTTCCTTATTCGCGATTAATTTTATGAAATTGATCTGTATCCTATGAGTCTGCTTATTTAATCTTCGATTTTATTTATTTTAGTTTTATTTAATGTTAGAATTTTTTTAAATCTCGACGTAGAAAATTAATCTAAATATTTGTTTTAGATATTGGTACGATTTTTTTTTTTTACAAGCTAGAGTATTAGAATGTTTAATATTCGAAAAAAAATTACTTGTATTGTGTGCATTTCAATTCCCAGGTCATAATAGGCATCAAATTTTGCCTCTAATTGCTTTTCTTAAAATAAAATTTTAATTTTATAATTACACATTCAATAAATATTTGTAGATGGGGTCTTGATTTTTATATATGGTTTTGTAACATAATGTTCTAAATATTTGTGTTGTAAATGTTTGAATAACAGTAGATTTGAAAAGAAAGGCCATAATAATCTTTATTAATTAATTTCATAACTGTTTTGTTTAATTAATAAGTAAAAAATGAAACGATATGAAATAAATAATGAATTGACCTATTAATTAATTTCATAATTGTTTTGTTTAATTAAAAAAATCTTTATTATGCAACTTTAAATGGTTACATTTTGTGTAAATAAATTTTAATTTTTGAATAAATATGAGAGATTTTAAATTCATAATAATAAATTCCTTCATTTATTTGGTTTGAGTAATTTGACAAGGAATTTAAATTCACATCCTTACTCTTTTGTTGTTTATTTTTAGCAATTGTGGTTGATTTCTAATGACTATAAATTGGGTCATTTCAAATCCCTTCATTAAATGTAATCCCCTCCAAATCCTTCCTTCAAATTTCCCTATCCAAATGGACCAAATTGAATACACGTTCGAAAATGAGTATAATAAAAAAAAAATACTTAATAAAAATGATGGATGTAAAATTCCTGGGGTTTGGATGTAGCGCCCCTGAACTTTTCTTTTAGGGTAAATTACACCCACACCCTTAAGGAATGGCTCTTAAGGAATGGTGTTCTTAAATAATTTTAAGGTCCTATGGTATGGATAATTATACATATTTCTTGAAACGTAGTTAGAAACTCTAACGAGATAATGCATTGGATACATTATTCCGATAGGGTTCTAATGGACTATTACTTTTAGTTAGTGGTGGAGATAACATAGAGTTATGGAGAGTTATGGGGTGACATGGCTCCCCCAATATTTCTTAAATTACCGATAAAACTCTTTGTTGTCTCCACCACTTCCTGAAACCAATTGTCCGTTAGAACTCTATCGTAATAACATATCCAATGCATTATTTCATTGGAGTTTATAACTACGTTTCAAGGGGTGAGTGTAATTATCGATACCACAAGGACCTTAAAGTTATTTAAGCATACCTCAGGGGTGTGATTGTAATTTACCCTTTTTTTAATATTATAAGCGCAAAGCAATATAAATATTTAAAAAAATAATATTAAAAAAGATTATTTGCAAATTTTAGGAGAATTTAGAAATATTTAGAGAAAAATTGATGAAAATATTAAAGAAATTAGAGTTATAGGGTAAAAAATCTGCATTTCTTAGAAATTAGAAAGGAAAAAAAAAATTAAACTTTTTTTTTTTAATAGTATAAGCGCAAAACAATACAAATATGTAAAAGTTTAATATTAAAAAAGATTATTTGCAAATTTTAGGAGAATTTAGAAATATTTAGAGAAAATTTTGATGAAAATATTAAAGAAATTAGAGTTATAGGGTACAAAAATCTGCATTTCTTAGAAATTAGAAAGAAAAATAAAATTTAAGAGCCAAGCAGCAGACTGGGAATCAAACCCTAAAACCTTTTGATTTGTTGAGAAAGCACCTTACTACTTGAGCTACCAAACGATATTCAAAGATAGTCACAGTTAATGCTATATACAGTGTATATATATATTAAAATAATTTTTTTCTGAAAACCAAGGGTGTGCAGGTGCACACTCTTGCTCACTACTAGATACGCCACTGCATGTGAGTAAATGATAACAAAATTGATAAAAAGTTTCACGGCCACAGTTTTGCAAGCCAAAAAACTTGCAATTATTTTAATATGAGGTAATAGACTTATTCATAATTACCAAAACTCCTTGAGGTTTTTGCTTCCGTCTTACAACAACCTACTTACAGTGTAACTTTTCACAGATATTATCTTTTATATGAGGTAATAGACTTTACACAATTTTAGATAGGGGTCGTTACAAATAAGCCCATCAATGGGTACTTATTCATAAAGAGATCCAGACAAAAAACTCCTTTACCAATAAGTCCACACATGGTCCAGATTTTTGTAAAGGACCAAAACAACCCATCATACTTTAATATGCTCCAATTTCATCCTTAACTTTATTTAACCTCAATTTGACCCCAAATTTCACAAATTATTCAATTTTGACCCAAAAAAATTTTTTTCAATTTTTTTTCCTGTCGGACTCCGACGTTGACTTTTCAATTTCTTTCTTTTTTCTTCCGAATTTTTTCGCCGGTTTCCGGCGTTGACTTTTTTGAATTCTTTTTCTTTCTTTCTGTAACTTTTTTTTTTCGTTTAAACAACAATATTGCTGTGATTGACAGTAATATTAACTATATTACTGTTAAACACAGTAAAATTAACTAAACTACAGTTTAACACAGTAATATTGCTATATTAATCTCTAGCACAGTAATATTAACACAATAAAACTCATTATTATTGTGTAATAGAGTAATATTACTATGTTGACCGTTCAACAAATGTAAACATAATAAAAAGACAAAATAATTAATATTATTGTGAGTGACAGTAATATTACTATAACAATAGTAATATTATCGTCAACCACAGTAATATTACAATAATAGACAGTAATATTATTACGTTACTCCGTGAATAACTCAAACAAACAAAAAAAATTCAAACAAAATAATAATATTGATGTGGTTGACAACAATATTACTATAACAACGGTAATATTACCGTCAGCAACAATAATATTATTGTATTTACAGTAATATTATTACGTTACTCCGTGAATAACTCAAACAAAACAAAAAAAAATAATATTGATGTTGTTGACAGTAATATTATTGTGTTTACAGTTATTTTACTGTCAACGACACTAATATAATTACGTTGACTTGTCAACAAATCAAAAAAATAAAAAATAAAAATATTACGTTAATTTACTTTCAACGGCAGTACAATTACGTTAATTAACCGTCATTGACAGTATAATTACGTTAATTTACTGTCAGTGACAGCACAATTACGGTCAACGTTTAGCGGCGGACTAAAAAAAAAAAAAAGTCAACGCCGGAGACCGTTGTTGATCGCAAAACAAAAGAAAATAAAAGAAATATTTTTAAGCCAAAAAAAGAAACTTGCGGTTTTGTTTCATCCCTAAGACTCATTTCTGTTGTCAACTGTAAAGGAGATCTACATCCCAATTAATGACCACCGACAACACTTGTTTTGTGTGATATTAGATCTTACCACCAATACGGTGTTGATTTGTGATTCTCAACCCACCTGCGATCTTCGGAGGCAGATTGTCACCAGATTGGTAATAAGTACAAACCACAAAACAAAACACTGTCAGCGGTATTATTACGATGAATACAAATGTAGTATAATTAATCGTGTATTAAATAATGCAGCTCAAAAGACTGGAGCTTTTGTTGCTCGAATGGGAATATAAGGAGTGCAAGCGAATATTTAATCTAAATAACCTCAGCTACGAAAACGCCGACTGGGTACCCCTCCAACCAAACGGGTAAGTTAAATCTCACTTTTCTCCTTGATGTTTGTGATATTCAATGTCATTCTAATAAATTCATACATACAGCTATGATTGTGGATTGTATGTATGCTTGATAATGATGAATGGAAACAAATTCAATACACCAATAAGTAATGTGAGCAAACAAAATATATAACTTAAAGTTTAACCATATATTTAATTTGTTCAGAATATATATTTCAGAATGAATGTAAACTGAATTTCGTTTCTTTATAGGGAGATTCAACATTAGTAATAAGATCTCTGGCTTTGACTCTGGCCCGAAATAATCATCAGAGTATGGATTAGGTTACCGAATTCCTAGTCAACGTCGATGATTGTCGCGGTGATAATGAGGAGGCTTCTGATTTATATAATACTACGATGACTTTGCAACCAAACGTGTAATGGTCGGGGATAATTGTCTTCATGTAAATTCTTTTGGTAGATTTTTTAACTCGTGGGCTTTTTTAGGCCCAATATTAGTAGCTGGATTGGGTCTGGCCCAATTTGTTTTTTTTTTATATATATATTGGCTACTTGTTCTGTTTTATGCATCAAAAAATAAGTAATGACTCAAAATTTAAAAGGATGATTTGCTATAATGCTGCTGCTAATTGTTGTAGTTTCATGTGTTACTGTCCATAATGCCGTTGGTGATTATTACTGATAAAAGGACGATTTGCACTTCTCTCTCTCTCACTCCCTTCCCTTTTGCTATAATTGATTAATTTCTCCCCTTTTACCCTAATTTTGTCAAATTCATTGGGAACACACAAATTCCTGTAAAACAAAACGCAATGTCCTCGTACTCATCTAACAACACGAGACGAGGAGGAACCATGCTTCCAAGGAACACTTGGATTTGAGGTATGCAATGCCTCCTCTATGCAGGTGCAAATTGAGATTAGGTATAAAGGTGGTTCAATTTAGTCCAGACACAAAGGGTAAATTGTATTCCTGTCAAGAATGCAATTTCTTTCGCTGGTGTCATCCACAACGAGCGATTGAGGTACTACTTGGAATGCATGCGCAAGATTTTCCAGATGAAATGGAAGAGGCAGCTGAAATTTTGCCAACAGCCAGGTCTACAAGGGTTGATGGAAGAGATGGAGATGAAAAACTTTTGCATATTTCATGGATTATAATTGCATCATTGTTTATCATCGTGGTGGTTCTATTATTGAAGCTCTAGAAAAATTGTTGATTGGCTTATTGTGTATCAATGATGTAATGAATGAACCTTTTCAAATGATGTAAATTACATTTAACAGTGATGAATTGGACGAATAGCGAAAACTTCAATATATATTAATTAACATTTAACAACTAAACGAAAGTTAACAAATTATTTTAGGTTACAAATAAAATTAAACCTTAGATTCGCCGCCACCCACCCCTACCCCGTTAACCTGCAATGGATTCCATCTCCAGGGTAGTGCTCCTACCTCCGTCCGTCGCTGCTCACAATTCAACAATTAACTTGGGACCCAACCTCAAAGGAGATACAAACTCTTTTATATCGAATGTTATGGAGTGTTTGGGGGTGTGATTTCAGCAAAAATAAGGGGGAAATAAAAAAGGGGATTTTTTTTTTAAAAGTAGGTCAATTTTGGGGTTGCGGATTTAATCAATATATTCGCCATAGATGAATCCATATGCAACCAACTGTCAGCAATTACTTGCAGCGATTTTTTCATTCAATTAATTAAGGGGTAAATCAGACTATTCTATATTAGTCTATTTTATTTTAATGTAATAAATAATTTTAAGTGAGAAGGATATATACATAATTGCTCAAATTATTAATTTAATTATTTTTCTAGGAAACCAAAATCACTTTTTCATATCTCACCTGAGTTTGGTAAAATAATAATAACAAAATTCCTCCGGGTTCCCCAAAAAATGAAATTGAAATATCCCCAAACGTTGCCACCGTTTGTTTTGTGTTTACGTGTCCGGCTTATCATCTCACTCACTCGCTCACTCGTTTCTGTGCAAGAACTTTTCACATTTTTCAGTCGTTCACAAACTCACTGCCCGTAAATGGCGGCAACCCACAACCTGTTAATTGCAACTCCAAGCACAACCTGCTTGCAGATTACCTCCTCTCGACACTCTCCGCTGATTTCAGCAAACCACACAAACAATAATTTATTTCTTTCAACAACTCAGTACAGTCACCTAAATTCGATTTCAAGAAGGCTTTTTCTGCCTTCAGTTTCAGTATCTGGTCTCTTTGATGCCTTAACCGGCGGCAATTCTCCCCGCGAAGCCGCCATCGCTATTCGACGTGGAATGCTTCTTTTCAGACAAGTATAAACGATTCTGATAATTATAATTTCAAATATTTTCTTTTAATTCTTTTCACTATTGTGAATCTTAATAATCTAATTTGAAAGGGTGACGTTCTGGGTTCGATAGCGGAGTTTGACAAGGCTATTGAGCTCGACCCTCGTCAGAAAGCATGTAACAACTATATTTTTGACTATTTCTTCCCCAATACTATTTCAATTATATTATAGCTGTGAAAAATGAATAGGGAACTTTTTATGGTTTGGTGATATATGAAATTTCATTGTTAGGTAATCAGATCTTTGGCAGAGAGGGTTATCACTGTACTATGTGAATAGGTACTTGCTTGGTTTTTTTCTCTTGCTTTCTTGCTTTTTGTTTAATTATTTGTTCTGTCGTCAGTACTCAGTACTAGTGTGTTATGTGTTTGTTATTATACATTAGATTTGAAGAAGGTGCGGAACAATTTAGAATAGACGTTGCACAAAACCCAAATGACACTGAGGAATCAATATGGTGTTTCCTTTGTGAAGCTCAATTATATGGTGTTGATCAAGCAAGAACACGTTTTCTTCAGGTAAATTTTGTTACTAGATATCATTTTTAAATTATTTGAGATTAAATTTTAACACCAAATTATTTGTCACCGATATCTCATTTCAATGGGTAAATGCAGGTTGGCAGAGATTCCCGACCCGTAATGAGGGAAGCATACCAAATGTTTAAAGACGGTGGTGACCCGGAAAAGGTGATTTATGTTTTTTATTTTTTTATTTTTATATCAAATAGTTAGTGCATTAAGACTTGTGATCTATATGCTATCTATTTTATTTGCATTGTGTATTTTATTAACTGTTGTTATTTTATACAATTGAATTCATGGTTTTTTATGGTTATGGTATTGGGACTTTGTTGCTGAAGCCACATTCTGAAGTAATTGCACAAGATTGTCAATCATCAAATACCTTTCATTAATTAGTATGCTAATTTTATGCTGAAAATTGAAAGTTAATATCCTAACAAATTGGGGCGCCATGCAATCAACATACGTTGAGACCTACGATGGCTAATAGCTGAATTTTTGTAGCGCATCTGCTATTCAACTTTACATCCACAACAGTCTGATTGAACTTGTAAACAATATCTGAGCTTTTCGACCACTTCGGATAGATTCTCTTTTTGGAACTTTTTTAAAATTTATTAGAATTTTGTTTCAAAATGAGTCGAAGCAAATATGATTGAATTTTACATCTAAAAATATGGACTATTTCTATTTGCATCATTTGTATGTGTTTTGAGTGATAGTCTGTTTATCTGCACAGCTTGTTGCAGCCTTTTCAAATGGAAGGGAGAACGAATATTTCTATGCTTCACTATATGCTGGCCTATATTATGAATCTCAGGTAATTTTTATCCTAAACCGTATTTATTTCCCTCTTGGATCGTTATTCAACTCTTCAAAGCTTATCAAATTAATACTTCCATTCACACGATGAATCAAAAACTTAACTGTAAGTTATATTCTATTACGCCTGGATATGAGAATTTTGATTTAGTACATATTAAATGAAAAATAAGCGACCTTGTACACATTAATCTCTAGACTACTTGTGATAATGTCGGAGTAAACATCCATTATAGAGAATAGTCCTTATTGACAGCTTTGATTACAGGTTAAAGGTTTTGTTAGACAATCCAATCTATGAATATACACGACTAGTATCTATGACTTGCTGACGATTTCTTGAGGTTATTAAATAAAATCTTTAGGTTACTTATAAAATCAAGATTCACCAGCTAGATCTTTAATTTTGTAAACGAAGATCTTTTTGATAACCAATTCGATTTTGATAATCGGTTATAGGAGATTGAGAGAACTCATATTTTTCTGAGATAAGTTGCATTTCTCTAATTCAATTATATATCCGTTTTTTTATTGCACAAATTTGCAGTTGTGTATAGCTGAATGATGATCACAATATTCAATTGAAACTTGATATATATTTAATTACTTAACTATTGGGCAACACTTGATAAATTGTTCTCCGATATAATGCAGAAAAAATCTGATGAAGCTAAACTTCACTTAATCGCCGCATGTAAATCAGCTTACGGTTCAAGGTTCGATATCAGCTATTTTCTGTGTGTGTTTTATCTTGATAACAAAGCTTTACAGTTATTAAATATTGATATAATCCCAGGTCGGATGACTACATGGCATCGCTTGCCAAGGTACATTGTGATTGCCGCAACTGGATAATCAGTTGAAACTCTGATAAGTATAAATATCCGACTCCGGCATTTTGATTCAGCATGCCCTTCTCATTATTTTTATTAGTAGTTGCGAAAATAAACCTATTCAGGTAGCCTCAAACATGATTCTCTCCTTATTATATTATATTGTTCGACACGTTTTAAATAATATATGGATGTAAAACTGTTGTTCGTTTTTAGATGTGAGTGATTGGCCATGTGGTAGAAATGGATCAAATGAAGGACAGAACAAAAATTGGAAGGGCTTACAAGCTATGTAGATGTAAAATTATTGTTCCTTCTTAGAGTATTACAAAAAAAATTAAATTTATTTTGTGTGTTTCTATTTTAATATTTTGCATGAATAAAAGAGGCTTTAAGATATAGGTCCCTGGTGACAAAACTTATTAGAAGTAAATGACAAGTCCGACTAAACATTTGCTTCACATCATTTACAAAATTTATTCCAAAAATACCCCTCCACTCAGTATTATGTACATTCAAACTGCATTTATCATTTTTTTTCATTAAAACTTTCATTTTTCCATGCAACTTTTTTAATTATTTGTTTTACAAAATAAGGCCATTTTGTTCTTCGTTTTTTGTTTCTTTCTTCATTTCAAAATTTTGTACAATTTTATAAAAAAAACTTTTTTTTTTCTTTTTTATACATAATATTGAAATTCCCAAAAAAAAACCATGTTATTTTTTTTTCATTTTTTAATTCGATTTACATATTTTTCAATTTTTTATTTTATTTTTATTTTTCTTCTATCAATAAATATAGTTACCTATAGTCATCGTAGTTGCTATCTTCGTTTGTAGACATCTAAAACTTGAATTTCACTTCATCGAACATCCTCTATATGTTCACAATCTGTAGTAGACTGTGGTGTACTATGGTATCCTCTACATATTCACAGTCTGCAGTAGACTATAGTATACTACGGTATAATATGGTATACTACGGGGTCTATTTCAAACCCTAGCCGCCAACCCTAGTAGTCAAAGCAACCTCTTCCCAAACCCTAACAGCCAAAAATCGCAGCCATCGCAACCGTAAGTCACCTACCCCCATTTGAAAAATATAGATCTGCAACAAATCGAAGACAATAACAAATCATATTCAAACCAAGAAAAAAACTTTTAAAAAATCAAGAAAATCAAATCCAATTAGTCAAAATATGTTTGCCATTACGGATCTTTATAAAACATTGACGAAAATCGATTTGTTTATCTATTTTCATTACCAAATCATTATAAAAAAAAAAAAAAAAAAGAGAGAGAGAGAGAGAGAGAAAAACCTGGTCCTTCCGCCGCACAATCCCCGACGCACAACCCCGCCGCACAGCCCTTTGCATCCACCGCCTCTCCACCACTGCCTACGCTGGACCTGCTCCTGCTCCTGCTCTCTTCGTGGCCGCCGCTGGCGGCCTTCATGGAGAAAGGAAGAGAGAGATAAAGAGGTGACAAAGAGAGAAAAAAGGAGAGAAAGAGGGAAGAAGAGGAAACGCAAGAGAGAGATGGAGAGAAAAAGTGAGATAAAATATGAAAAGAAGAGAAATAAATCTGAATTAAAGAAACGTGAATATGTAGGTTATAAGATTTATGGTATAAGGGCAATATAGGGATAAAAAAAACTTTAGGAATGTTGCTCATATATTATTTTAAACTAAGAATGTAATTAAAATATTTGATTTGAACTTGTCATTTAATTCAAATTAGGTTTGATTTAAGTGACTCATAGCATATTACCCCTAAATAAAATCATTTACATAATAATTATCGACAAGTATGTTTATTGTCTGAGATCTAATATTATTTTATATGATATCAAATACTATAGTTTCCATTCAATATTCCTATTGCATATAGGCCGGCGCATATTTGATTGGGACTTAAATACATGACGACTTTTAGTAAATGAATGACACTTTATTTATACATTCAAAACCTAACTTCACTCATCCTTTTTTTTTTTTTCCGAACCATTTTTATAAGTTTTCAACGATATTGTTTTATTAAAATTCAACTATTAGTCATCAACTACATGAGTTTATCAGATTTGGAGCATAATACACTTGGCAGTGAGACAAAATTTTCATGAGGCTATAAAATCATTTTTTCGTTCCGTCAATTTTTGTGTCTGAATCGAAGGCATTCCACTCGTGATTGCTTTCTGAGATTTCCGTGGAAACAACAAACTTGTGTGCGTCAGTCGCAGATGCGAAAACAACATCCTTTTGCTGTTGCAGAAGCGTAGATAGTAAAGTTGGGCCTCACTCAGACACAACGACAATGAACTTGCGCATGTCAGAGACACTTTTTTTTTTCTTCTCGTGATGTAAATCTTCTTCGTCCAAATTTTCGATCAAAGTTTGTATTTATCCAATAAAATCTACCAAAAAACTCTTTACAATAAGTAAAAGGGGACGGCTAAAACAAATATTGTTTATTTCCCACTTCTATGCCACCAACATAAAAAATAGAAAAAAAAATAGGTAATAACATCAATACACTTAACAAAATAATAATAAGAGTAAAAAGCAGTTTGCCCCCTAAATTAAGGGCCGATTTGCACTTTACCCCCCAAACAAAAAAAAATTGCACGTTTTTACCTAAACTCGTTAATTCGTTGCACGGTGCCCCCTAAACTCAATTTTCCGGCAATTTTGACCGGAATGTTAAAACA
>NW_012192966.1:672316-700631 GCF_000504015.1 Erythranthe guttata
CAATGATTCTTCGAGTTTGACATTCTTCTTCTTCTTATTCTTCCTGAAGGTACGAATTAAGTTTTCACAAATTGGAAGAAAATGCTATGGAAATTGAAAGAAATTTCTTTGAAGGGTTTTTGTATATTTTTTTGTTTGGGCAGGGATGTGCCGAAAAATTTCGAGGAGCCGTTTTTCTTCCATTTTGTTTTCTTGGATTTGGAATAGAAATGAAATTCATGTTCAGATATGGGTTTGGTTGATGGTTTTTGCCGGAAAAAATCATGGTGAAAAAGTGGAGGACTAGTTGAAGAAGATGGCCTAATTGAAAATATAAAGGACTCAATTGAAAATCTTAAAAACTTCATTTTGGTACTTATAAAGTTTCTGGTTGCATTTTGGTATTTCGTGTCAAAAAACGAACCCCCACTCTCATCCATGGCGAGTGAAGTGCACGGTGAGCTCTTAAGGGCCTTATTGCCTTTGACTAATTTTTATAGGGGGGTATTTGCTAATTGTTTTAACACGAGGTCGTTTTCAGCAATTCGAGATTACACAGGGGTGGTTTTTGCAAAAAACCCATCATTAATTGAAGGGGATTGTCTTATTAAAATTAAATAAGGTGGTTAGTCCTAATATTTTTCTTATCGAGAGGTTTATATCTCGTTAACCCTATATTTTTATTGTACGAAATTTCCAATAGCCTCCTCCATTAAAAGTCTAGATTCTCTACGACTTTTGACTCACTTGTTCGAACTAGAGGGCCGCACGCAATATGTGGTCATGTATACATACACATACATATATATGATTCAAGATCTGAACGACTCATCAAAATTCGTAGCTCATGATATATAGTTGACAAAATTAAACTAATAACATAGTGGCATTTAATTTAAAAAGGGAATTGCCTCCTCCTAGGTTTAAGCTACGAATATTTAACACAACTTCAACTATATCATTATGAGATGAATATACAACAAATAATATTTTTAATGCTTAATTAAATAATAGTATAACTTTGCGTAAGGTATCAATATTTTAAAAAAATCAAAATTTCCGTTGATTCAAGTATTTTACAACTTCGAGTAAATAAATTGAGCCATTTTATCTTGACAATATATTTGGGAAATAAAATATAAAAAAGAATTAAGTTGATGACGAAATTCAATATTTTGACCAAAAGAAAAAGGAAATAGCTAATCTGAGACTTAGATTTTAATTTTAAGGTGGGAATGAAAATATAAAATTAAATGTAAAGTGGTCCCCTCCCTCAATAATGGGATTCAGGTATATGGTATTGGAGTTTATAGCATATTCGTATCGTGAAGCACCAAGCAACATGGATTTATGGATATTCTTTAAATGATTCTTCTTCAACATCTATGTCCAAATTACCAAAGAACCCCCCTTCAATAGAAGCCCGATCTCGGCCCGATTTTACCTTATTGACTGTAATTTTGTTCGTGCAATAAAACTATTTAACATGGTTAAAATTGTACCTGTAAAATATACAAATCCTTGTTTATCGAGTACATTGTTGTATGTTTATGCCTCCTTTGGTTAGGAAGATTTAACTAAATAATTGGGCTATATTTGATGTTTGGTATTCCAAATAAGTTGTTGAGTCGATCCGCAAATATTATCTTATCATGGCTTATCGTGCCTTTTAGGTATGTTTTTGTTTGAATATTCCAAGGTCCAACAATACAATCGAGTTTCATTATATTATTTAATCTTACATTGACAACCAAACGATGCCTTAATTTTTAATTTAGTATCAAATACTTTATTGTATAAGTAGTGGGACCCAAATAAAAAATTAGCATCAGATCAAATAAATATCAATGTCAATCAAATAAAAAAATCACATAATTTTATGAATATACAGTTTTACCAAGTAATTACAAAATTAATTTGGGCACAAACAATTCCAATAGTGTGGTGGTAGTTTCGTCATTTGAACGCAATGGGGTGGACATGTTTGACTATAAAATTCCCACTTGGCCATCATGTAAGCAACAAAGAAAAAAATAATTGTCAATTTGAATAAACAAAAGCAAAAGCCTAAAACATTAAACACAAATTATGTATACGTGTCAGCATATTAATAAGACTATATGGTAATTAATCCCATTCATCTAATCCAAACCCCCTTCCAAATTAGAAACTTTTTTCTCCCCAAATTTCCATTTAATCTGAGTGTGTGGGGGGAAAAGGAAAAATAGAAGTTAAAAGAACATGCAAGAATACATATAGGATTTGTCGATTTCTGACATATATTTAATTAATGTCGACGGAGAAGCTAATTTCCGGCGGTGTGATTTCATCATCTCACTGGCTGGGCTACGGTGGGGATGCGGCGGCGGCGGCGGGGGTCAGGATTTTCGAGGAGTTGCCGACGGCTACAATCGTGGCGGTTTCACGGCCGGATGCGAGTGACATCACTCCCTTGCTTTTGTCATATACCATTGAACTTCAGTACAGACAGGTACCGTCAATTTCGCTTACCACGTGATTACCACGTGACTTAATGTGTGTCTGTGTATGTATGTATGTATATGTTCCGTTACAATTTTATTGTTACCGCATGTGCATACATGATACATGCATCATCGATATGTGTGCAGAATTAAAAATATTGATTCATATGCACCGTGCGTGAATGCGCCACTAAAAGCGATCCTGGATTTGAATTTTTTTTTTTTAATTATTATATTGAAGGTGATAAAATAATAATTTTGTTGCGAGTTTGAGTAATGCACTAATATGCCTCATATTGGTTGGCTGTAACATAATATTGGTGGCCGATCCACAATATGGGTTAGGTACAATTTATCTCAATTAATTCTTTTTACGTTATATATGATCAATGATGAGTTTATTGGATTTATTAATTGCTTAAAAAACTCATCTAAAATATGGGGCTATTAGAAAATAAGTTCATAGTCTACAACTTATTCCAAATTGGTTTTTTACGAAATGGGATTTTTGTGCATAAGTCCTGACCAACCAACCTATCTTTATTATTCTAGGTTTAGGGGCAATGTCTATTTCGCCAATAAGCTCATCCATTTAATATTTATTATAAATAAAAGAAGAATTCATGTATATGACAAAGGACTACAATTTTCGTGTTTCGAATTTTGCCAAAATCAAAATAGAAATATAGAAATATGTCAAAATCAGGTTCGATGTCAAAACGACATTAGTAAAATTGAAACGACATTTAACATTTCAGAATTCTTAATTGTAACCGCAATTTAATCAATTTTGACCACAAAAATTCAATTTTCACTTCTTCTTTTTTTAACTTTTTTTTCAAAAATTATTTTTTTGCCGCCGGTTTCCGGCGATGACTTTCGATTTTTTTTTTCCTCTGGCCTGTTTTTTCCGCCGCCGGATTCGGGCGTTGATTTTATTTTTCTAGTCTGTTTTTTCCGCCGCCGATTTCCAGCGTTGATTTTTTAGTGATTTTTTTTTTGTTCTCATAAAAATTTTATCCCCTTTTTACTCCCGCCGCTAAACATTGTACTATCTTTAACATTAATTATACTGTCACTGACAATACATTAACGTAATTCTATTGTCCTTGACAGTACATTAACATAATTAACGTAATTGTACTTGTGTAATTGTGTAATTGTACTTGTACTGTCAACGACAGTACAACTAGAGTCAACGACAATATTATTATTACTATTATTATTATTATTTTTTTTTTATTATTATTTTTTTATATTTTATTTGTTGACAACTTGGCGTAATTATACTACTGTCGTTGACAGTAAAATAACTATAAACACAATAATATTATTAATATTATTGTCAACCACATCAATATTATTATTATTTTCGATTTTTTGTTGTGTTTGAGTTATTGACGGAGTAACGTAATATTACTGTAAACAGAATAATAGTACTAACACAATAATTGTGTTGTGGTTGACGGTAATATTACTGTTGTTATAATATAACTGTCAACCACAGTAATATTAATTCTTTTGGCCTTTTATTATGTTTACCTTTGTTGAACGGTCAACATATTAATATTACTCTATTACACAATAATAATGATTTCTGTTGTGCTAATATTACTTTGCTAGAGATTAATATAACAATATTAATGTGTTAAATTATAGTGTAGTTAAGTTTACTGTGTTTAAAAGTAATATTGTTAATATTAATGTCAACCACAGCGATATTGCTGGTTAAATGGGGGGCAAAAAGATGTTAAGTACCACACGTCACATTTTAATACACTTCAATTTAACCCCAATTTGACATCACCAATTATTTATTTTTGATCCATAACCATAACAAAGAGATATAAAGAATAGAAGAGTCAATTTTTGTTTACGTACATAACACCTACCTCGTGAGGTTATGTATAATTAAACTATTACAACTAAACCTCGTTAGTTGTGTAAACATGAAACTAATAAATACCTCCCATGAGGTCTTATTTTTGCTAAAACTTAATCCCAACCAACCATTGGCTTTTTCATGTTGACCCAATATTGAGAAAGGTTATCCCTAAAAAAAAATATTGACGAAGGTTAGGTTTAATTACGTATAGCCCCTCGTATTCCAAAAATATTTCAAAGACCTCATTTAATGTGAGTTTTAACTGAAATCAATTTTCAACTCATTAAATATTAATTTAATTCTTAATAAATTTTTTATTTTTATTTTTTTATAAGTATAAGAAAATTAACAATGTTGGAACTAGTTTTATTCTTTATACTATGTAAAACATTAAAATGACAATTTTCAACACATTGTAGTCTCCTTCATCCATACCTTCGTGGATTTCTACCTCTCTACATTTACGTTTTTTATTTTTTATTTTAATTAATTTTTGTTTTTTATTTTTTTTATTTTTTATTTTTTATTTTATTTTATTATTATTTTTATTATTATTTTTATTATTATTATTATTATTATTATTATTTTTTTTCATTTTCTTTTTTCAATTTTAATTTTGCTGCAAGGTATATTAATCGACTACGGTATTAATGAACTAAGTCGATTAAGGAACTGACTACTAAAATCCTTGTTGAATAAGGCCTCGTTTGCTTACCTATATCGGATTACATTGGATTAGGTGAGATTTGATTAGTATCTCACTGACTAATTAATTATTTAGTCAGTAAGATGTTTGATAGTAAGATGTTTGATTCGTTAGATTAAATCTTGTATTAAATTTGTTAAATTCTGGTATTTAATGTGAATTGTCCAAAAAATATTTTAATTAAAAAATTAAGATATTGTTTTAAGAATAAAATTGTATTTTCCTCTTTTAATCACCTCTATAAAATTAATCGCAGGGGGAGGGGTGCTACTAATTTAACCAAATAATAGCACTTAATTGCGGGCTTTGAGTATAGTAGCGGACTTGACTAAATACGAATCTCATCAACCAAACATCTTACTAACCCCTACTATTTAGTTAATAGAGGTTAATAGCACAGAGCAAACGAGGCCTAATGAAATTGACTACTTATATGACGTCAATGAATCCAAACAGCCGCAAAAAATAACAAAAACAACTACACAAATCCAAAAATGAATTAAAAACTGTAGTCGATTAACCGTAATCGACTACTATAACATAGTCGATTAAGGATCCAACCTCCACGAACTTCCTCCGCCCGCGCCGATCTACCCAAAAAAACCCTAGATCTGCTCCCATCGTCACCACACCATCCCCATCTCGACCTTCGCCTTGCGATGTCCTCGACGCAATCTAGCCAAAGATGCTAGATCTGCCGCCGTCAAGTTCGAGTGCTTTCGCCGCCGTCGCTTCCAGCTACCGTCTGTTCCTCCTCCGTCGCTGCCATCACAAAACCACCCTTCAACGGTAAACACACGGACACAATACAATGCACCCATTTCTCGACTCGCGACCAACCAACTCTATCCTACAGGGCTATTCAACCAGATGTCGCCGTCGGCTGGGTTGCAATTTGGGTATGTCGCTGTACCACCGCGCCAATAGAAGAGCAAAAAAATGGAGGAGATAGAAGACGGGAAGAAAGAGAATACATAAAGAGGGAAAAAAATAATAGGATTAGGGTTTAGAAGGGTATATTGGGCAATTTAAATGTTAAATGTGTGAGAAATGTTATATCTAAGGCAAAGGGGTTTTCTCAAATTATTTATTTGAGAGAATCTACCTTACATGACTTTTACAAATGAAGGGGTCTTACTAATTTTCCCAAGTTTTTAACATTTGACTAGAAAATGCAAGCGGGTACTTGGTACATCGCCCATAGAACTTATCCAATAAACAAACATCACTTTATTTTTCAAATTCTTCTTCCAAAATATTTTCTCCAATACATGATTTGGATGCGCTAGTGTTTTTGGTGTCGTCCCAAAATATAAACAAAATTAATTTTGTTCTCACAAAACCTTTCCTCAAAATGAAATGAAAATAAGACCCAATCAAATACTTCCGGACATTAGATTGGTGGTAGACCGAAGATGCTATAGAGAATATTGATCAATCGTCATAATCTAAAAGATTGTTCTTATTTTCCATCTTAATGTCACGTTTAATTACTACTCATGTTATAATCATTTTCTTACAAAATTCACCGTTAAATAGGATGAAATGTTAGTTGAGAATAAACTTGAATCAAACTTAGAGGGTCTACATTAACTAAAGCCTAACATCGGTGTAGTTTCACCTATAACATGGTGTAATAGAAATAAAGGACTTCTGACGTGATTTCTAGGATCCGAATTCAATTACATATAACGCATGTTTTACTTTGACAGTTCAAATGGCAATTGTTGAAGAAGGCTTCTCAAGTTATTTATTTGCACATTGCGCTGAAGAAGCGTGCAATTATTGAAGATTTTCATGAGAAACAAGAGCAGGTTCTCGTTCTCCCCGTTTTTTTAAAACATTTAGAGATGCCGCTTCACCGCATGAATCTTTTCATCTAATTTGTTATTTTGTCGGGAATAAAAAAAAAAAAGGTAAAGGAATGGCTACAAAACATAGGATTAGGAGATAATTCAACAGTTATGCATGATGAGGATGAGCCTGATGATGGAGCTGTGCCGATAATATACAATGACGACACTTTTAGAAAGAGGTGACCGTAATTTCATTTTCTAATTATTACATTTCGACTTTCGCAAACTTTAATTTTTTTTAATTTCCCGTTTATTTAAATACAGGTCAGTTCCATCAAGAGCTGCTCTCTCGGTCATTCGTCCAGCTATTGGCAAGCAACAGGCTATTTCAGACAAAGCAAAAGCTGCCATGCAAGGTTACCTCGATCATTTTTTGGGGAATTTGGACATCATTAATTCTAGAGAGGTGAAAATTGAACTGAAAAAAAAAATAATCTGCTTATGTATGTATGTATTTTCTTAATTGTTTTGTTGATAATTATTACAACAGGTATGTAAGTTCCTAGAGGTGTCCAAGTTATCGTTTTCACAAGAGTATGGTCCTTATAAGCTGAAAGAAGGTTATATGATGGTTAAGCACTTGGGATTGTTTTCAAAGGATAACAACAGATGTTCGACGTGTTCTCCATTTTTTAATTGCTTCAGTTTTTGTCGCAACAATTGGCAAAAAGTAAGTCTTAATATATTTCTGCTAAAAATAAAATAAAATACAGTGAGATCGCGTATACTTAATTTCTTAGTTTTTAGATGCTTTTTTCTCATCTTAATATTCTATGCTAACTCAAGTGTTCCGGCTTTTTTTTTTTTCGAATTGTTTACAACTCAATCCGTGCCATTGAATTGTTTGACTTGCATTAATCCAAAAGTCAACAAAACTATAATTTTATTTGCCGCTTAGTAGAAATATTTATTCGTTGGTATTTTCTTGGAATTTGAGTTATGCGTTCTATAAATTTGAAATATTTAGTACTTAAGTTGGCTGTTTCATTTTTACTTGAATAAATTGAATAATTTAGGTATGGGTGGTCCTGAAACCGGGTTTCTTGGCTTTCCTTGAGAATCATTTTGACACAAAATTACTAGACATAATCGTGTTTGATGTTCTTCCGCCTGCTTCAAATGCTAAAGGAGACGACGAACTCTGTTTGGCCAAAGTTTTAAAACAAGGAAATCCTTTGCGCCATGCATTTCAGGTCAGCTTTAATTCAGTTCAAAATATTACTTAACTGGTGATTTTATTTTGTATGAAAGAAATTACTAACATATAACATATATATATGATCTCCCTACGTTGAAAAAGGTTTGTTGTGGGAACAGAAATATAAAGATAAGGGGAAGTAGCCACGCTAAAGTTGAAGACTGGGTTTCTGAAATTAATGCCAAAATCGGGTCAAAGCGTTGGGAGAGTTGGTGTCATCCTCATCGTTTTAATTCATTTGCACCTATTAGAGGACTTTCTGATGATGGAAGCCAAGCTCAATGGTTTATAGATGGGGATGCGGCATTTGAAGCTATTGCTTCTTCGATCGAAAATGCCAAATCAGAGGTAATCAATAATTATGTTTTCAATATATAATATGTATCGAGATAATTAGTAAGCACCTTGCACGTAGAACCTATTTGGTAATGTGTTCGTGACACCAAGAGGGGAATTGGAGAACCAGTAACTATCATCCTTCCTTTTTACATATATTATATATAAAAGTATAATAATATATGTGGCAATAATGAAATTTTGTATTTATTTATTCAAATGTCTAATTTATAAACAAGCTGGAATTGAAATGTATCTTCAGATATACATGACTGGGTGGTGGCTTTGCCCTGAATTGTACTTAAGACGCCCATTTCACGATCATATTTCCTCGCGCCTTGATTTTTTACTTGAGGCTAAAGCTAAGGAAGGGGTCCAGGTACAACTTTCGTGTTTAGACCCATATATTAATTTTTTGTTTTGTTTACTATTCATCAGGTATTCAGGCTGTGTTTGATAAAATTAAGCACTGAATATATACTAATAAAATCATAACAAAAAATGTGGAGTCGAAAACAACATAACTTTTTTTCTTTACTATAAAACAATTTAATTAAAATCAAAGATTTTTTTTTCTCATCTCACATCTCATTTTCTCGATTTGTGTGTATAATAATATTGTGGAGTAGAAGAATCCACATGGTTGCACTGAAAGAAAAAAAAAATGAGTTGTTCCAAAAAAAAAAAAGTAAAGAAAATGAAATACAATGATAGTACAACAAGCACCACCTCAACTTTTTCTAGGGATAAGTTTGTCCAAAATTCATTCAGTGATGTTCTCGATGATTAAGCGAGAATTTTCTGACTGGATCGGTAAGCGGTAATATGTTCCGTTCAGATATCCAAACCAAACACACTTAATGGAACATATCTGACCGAATAAGACATTAGTCCTCATTCAGAGCCTCATTAAGTGAATGAGCCTCATTAAGTGGTAACAAACAGAGCCTCAGTTAGAATGAGAATTAAATGATCATATTGAATGTGATTGGACAATTCTAGGTTTTCTTATTTGGTTTGTCTAAATCCGTTTCGTATGCTATTGTGCAGATATACATTCTTCTTTACAAGGAAGTGTCTCTTGCTTTAAAAATTAACAGCCTATATAGTAAGAAAAAGCTTGTGAACATTCATGAAAATGTGAAAGTTTTGCGATATCCCGATCATTTATCCAGTGGCATCTACTTATGGTACGTTGTTGCATTCTTTTGAAATAAAACATGCATGCATGTTGTGAAAGATTTATGATTTAGAATGTGTTTGTGTAGGTCACACCATGAAAAGCTTGTTATTGTTGATCACAAGATTTGCTTTATTGGAGGGCTAGACTTATGCTTTGGTCGTTATGACACCGTCGAACACAAAATAGGTGATTGCCCTCCTTCTTTATGGCCTGGAAAGGACTACTATAACCCCAGGTATAACTATAAATTACCTAGGTTTTATTGCAATTAGATATATCGAAAACTAATCATATGATTCAATTTTTTTAGCACACAACCCCCTGACCAGATCAGGGGTACTAATTGCTAAAAAACAATCAGTTGGTTTTAATACAATAAAAATTATATCCGGAAATTTATGCAGAGAATCAGAACCAAATTCATGGGAAGATACAATGAAAGACGAATTAGATAGAGAGAAATATCCACGAATGCCATGGCACGATGTACATTGCGCTGTTTGGGGACCACCTTGCACTGATATTGCTAGACATTTTGTTCAACGTTGGAACCATGCAAAGGTATTTATTATTATTGCACTTTTCTTTTCTACTTGTACTTGGTAATAATAATAATAATAATAACATATATATTATAATAATCCATATGCCAGCGAAGCAAAGCACCAAACGAACAGAAAATACCGTTGCTTATGCCTCAGCATCATCACATGGTTTTACCACATTACTTGGGAAGAGGGAGAGATGTAATAGACATTGAAAAGAACATCTCCGAATCAGACAAAATCGGTCCCGGTGATTATTTTTCAACTCGGACATCAAATCCCGACAACGACAACATCCCACTGCTTTTGCCTCATGAAACAAATAACGGTCCGCACTCTTGTTCCATTACGGGAAATAGTAAAGATAGCACTCCAAATACTCAAAGTGATTCCGATTTGCAAAAACAAGACCAAAAATTCGAGAACATATCTTCAAATGATCAAGTAACACAAGCTGGTCCTCGTTGTTTTTGCCACTGCCAGGTTAGCTATTATTTTATTCAGCCTGCGTGCGTGCCGTTGTTATGTATTTTTTAACAGATTTTTTTTCTTCATATTTTCCTCAAGATATATATAACATGAGTGTTTCTTCGATAGTATTAGTTAAGCAATATTTTGTCTTCCACAAAAATATAAACTCATTCTAAGTATACAAATTAGATAGATCAGCACTGGCCGAGTGGTATCTGGGTAGTATCAGGTCAAGGGTTCTATTCCCTTTGGGGTCGGTTGTAGGCCAATTTGAAAACAATAGAAAAATACAAAAATGCCATTAGTCTCTTAACAAAGTTAATTAAATGTTGATTTATCTTCTTATTTTAAGTTACAAATTATAGATATTTTAATTTTATTGACATTTGAATTTTCGGTACACATAGTAAAAAAAACTAATAAATTATTTAAATTCATTGAATTTGTATATACATGGATTGGTGTAGGTTGTGAGAAGTGTTAGTCAGTGGTCTGCTGGAACGAGCCAAACTGAAGACAGCATTCATAGAGCTTATTGTGCTCTCATTGAGGAAGCAGAGTACTTCATTTATATCGAGGTGGCGTTTTATATACATATGCTTTGTCTTTCATTTTATATGAAATGTTTACTATCCATTCATACATTGCATTTCACTTATATAGTAGGTACTTTCTACAAATGATCATGAATCTGCATAATTTTTTTTTGCTCTTTTTTTTTTTTTAAATCTTATTATTTATCCACTGCATGTCAACTTGCAGAATCAGTTTTTCATATCGGGGCTTTCAGAAGAAGAATTCATACAAAATCGTGTGCTTGAATCTCTGTACAAGCGCATAATGCGTGCGCACACAGAGAAAAGGTGTTTCAGAGTCATAATTGTGATCCCACTCTTACCTGGGTTTCAGGTACCATTGAATTTTTCCATATTTCTTATTAATCTTCTTTTATTATTTATTACCGATTTTATTTTATTTTAAATAGGGTGGTGTGGATGATGGTGGTGCTGCTACTGTTAGAGCCATAATGCATTGGCAATACCGTACTATTTCCAGAGGAGAAAGTTCGATATTGCAAAAACTTTGTTCAAAGTTGGGTCCTTTAACACACGATTACATATCTTTCTTTGGTTTAAGAACTTATGGCAGACTTTTTGACGGCGGTCCTGTTGTTACAAGTCAGGTAGTTTTTTTGTAATTGTTTTTCTAATTAATGAACATGTTTAACCATTTCCATTTGTTTCTGGAATAGATTTATGTCCATAGTAAAGTTATGATAGTCGATGATCGTTGTGCTTTGGTTGGATCATCCAACATTAACGATCGCAGCTTGTTGGGATCAAGAGACTCAGAGGTATATATATGTTTTATAGACCATTCTTTCTTTGACATATATATATATATATATATCTTAATATCTGGTCACTATATATAGTTTGATGTTTATAATATTATCTTACCTAAGAAAAAAAGAAAAATGAAATTATGTTATTCAGATTGCAGTGTTGATACAAGATAAAGAATTCATTGATTCATCAATGGATGGGAATCCATGGAAGGCGGGAAGGTTTGCTTTTAATCTTAGAGTTTCCTTGTGGGCCGAGCACCTTGGTCTAAATGCTCAGCAGGTGAGCATTGTGGTAATAACAAATATACAAAAAAGAAAAAAAATGAAAATCAACTATTATTTACAAAACAACAAATATACAAAAATCGTAAGGGAATTATACAAATTCGATGATGGATTAACAATGGCAAAACAAATAAGTAATCAATAAATAAAAATCCAAACATAAATTAAAAAAATGCAGTCGATTAACCTTAATCGGATATTGAACATAGTAGATTAATCTTAATCAACAACTGAACATAGTCTATTAGGGATTGACTTCCTCCGTTTGCGCCGTTATGCACGCGATATACCCAAAAAACCCTAGATCTGCTCCCCATAGTCGCCACGCCGTCACCACATCACACTATCACCTTCCCCGCTTACATATTTTGACAATGGTAAGATTTAAAAATAAAGTAAACCACACCTCGCACCACCAACCCAAACAGAACCATTACCACCAAAACCACAAAAATAGAGCCACCCAAACCCAACTTTCTTCACGACCACCGCCATATCCAAAAACTCTAATATTTATGCATTTTTTGATTGCTACTAATAAATTCTGCAGGTGGCTCAAATAGAAGACCCTGTAGCTGATACAACATACAAGGGCCTCTGGTTAGATGTTGCTAAGGTAAGAAAAATGCTTACTACTATGGAGTTAGTTTATTTTATTTGTGTGGCGTTCTATTTTGCTGCATTTTTCATCTATTGACTTTTCCATTGACAGTTGAATAAAAAGATTTATGAAGATGTATTCTCTTGCATCCCCAATGACACCATTCAGTCTAGGTTCAATTGCAACCTCTATATTCTTATCAGTATATATTTATTGCCTTTATGTTATATATATATATAGAGAGAGAGATATAACATGACGATGAATTTCAGATGGGCACTAAGACAAAGCATGAGCCATTGGAGAATGAAACTCGGGCACACAACTATTGACTTGGGAGTGGCTCCTGAAAATCTGGAACTGTACGAGAATGATGAACTCATAATTACGGACCCGATGGAGAAGCTAAAATCAGTAAGAGGACATCTTGTTTCTTTTCCATTAGATTTCATGAGTCAAGAAGATGATCTAAGACCTATGTTCATTGAGGGTGAGTTTTATGCATCTCCTCAGGTGTTCCACTGATTATACAATATACAAATAGGAAGTTTGTTGTATCGTAAAGTCAGGAAAGGTGAATAGTAAGCCGACCATATGTTGTCCATAAAAAGACATTGTTCATCGTTATATACTCTTTAGTGATCTCGTTTTTGTTGGGAATCGGGCACGTGTACTCAGCGGAAAATAAAAATTTTATATGAAAAATGATTTTGATCATATAAACACGCACTCGATAATAACAATTAATTGCATACCTTGATGGTTCCAGCGAAAATTAAGATACAACATGCATATTATTAATTCGATAATTAAAACAATTAGCATGCTAGCAGTAATCAACAATCACATATATTAATTCATGAAAAATCATACTGCGAATATCAACGTTTAATTTAATATAATTAAATTAAAACCTAATTAAAAAGGGATCCGAAAATTACCTCTCGAAGCATGGGAGAACTTTCGGATTGACGCAAACTGCCACGAAATCCAATCCGTGCAGTCGGGAGAAGCAGCGGCAGACGCGCGGATCAGCGGCGGCGCGTGAGATTCATGCGCTGTCTTCGGGCGACGCATGCGGTGGCGGTGGCAAATCGCCTGTTTGTCTTCCTCCTCTCGGATTTCACCTCGTATACTGAATTCAATTGATACGTGGCACTAGACACGCAAAAGTCAAAAATTAAATGGAAATTACTACCAAAGATCTATCGGCGCGTGTGCGCCGATTCTTGCGACGGGGCGACGGTGACAGCGGCGCGGCGGAGAAGGGGCAGGGTTTCTTGTGTGTTGTGTTTTGTGCAAAACCTACAAATCTTGTAATCGTGTACTTGTACTTCATCAAGTACACGTACCAATACCTAGATTAATCGTCGGTAAAGGTAGCGAAGTAGTTGTAACCACCCTTCGCACTAACACTTAGTGGACCACATATGGATCAAATTCAAAAGACCTTCGGCCCGCTCTATTTTCCCTTTGTAGGGTGAGGGTTGTGAGATTGGGCGGCGACGGCGGAGGTGGAGAGTGGCCGAGGGTTGTGAGATTGAGCGGCTAGGGTTTTGATTGTGTCTTTGTGTTTTGTGCAAGACCTATAAATCTTGTATTTATAGTGTCTTGTATAAAAGCCCTAACGGGCTTAAGTTGGATCGGGCCCAACAGTTTAAGTTCGTTAGTCTTTATTCGCTCGTTTCTCACAACTCAATGATCGAAAAATTATAACGATTACATTTTCAGAATCATTGAAACGTCCTCGTCGTCACGAGTTCCAACTCTCGATTTCCAATTTCTAAAAGTGGAAACCCTAATTCAGTGGACCTTCTAAATTTGGAAACTTCCAAATTTAGAAAGTTCACTAAGATGTTCGCCTATTCTTTTCCTTTTCTTATTCTCATTCATAATTCCAAATTACTAATGTTGGACTCAATCACATTGACTTCCAATATAACTGAAATCATACTAATCATAATCCTAATGTTAATCCTATTATTAATACTCATCTTAATCCTAATATGAATTCTAATACTACTCTTGATCCTCATCATGATCTAAGTACTATTCATAATCCTAATCGTAATACTAATAGTAATGCTAAGATATTGATGGTAATTTAATGTTCTTCCTTATATGTTAATGTTTAATATAAGTTTATAACAATAATATGCTAATGCTAGTACTAATATATCCTAATGACATTGCTAATGCAAATTCTAATATGCTAATGCGTATACTAATATGCTAGTGCTAATAGTAATGATAACGCTAATACTAATGCTCATCATAAAAGACCAATGCCAATGCTAATCATAATCCTAATCACGATCATAATCCTAATCTGAATTCTAATCATAATCATAATTGTAATCCTGATCCTAATCATGATATTGATCCTTATCTTAATCATTATCTCGATCTTAATCTTGATCGTAATCTTAATGCTGATCTCAGTAATACTAATACTACTACTAATATGCTAATTCTAATTTAATGCTAATCCTCATATACTAATGTCAATTCTAATACTAATACGGTATGCTAATACTAATCTTAATATACTAATGCTATACTAATATGCTAATGGTAATACTAATCGACTAATGTTACTGCTAATGAAGGGTCGTAAAGAATAACTAATTGATTAAGTTCGGTTAACAATGATTAAGATTGGATTATTATCTAGAGAAACAATATTATTTTTAATATAATTATTGTTTCATTGTTATCCCATATAATTAAGCCAATATATATTATTTTAATTTAGGCATACATATGACCCACTAATAGGGGTGAAAAGTAGAAAATATAAAAACTCCCTAATAGGGGGGAAGTGAGATAATAAACTACCAAACTAAGGAAAAACAAAATTACTGAAATAAAAAATGGTCGAGCTAGCAGCTAGTCAAACTGGTGAAATAACAAATTGACCCCAAGTCACGGTCTCTGGTTTGATTACGCCAAATATGAAGAATTAACGTGTATGAAAACAGAACACTTTGATCGCATAAAACAAATAATATTTGAAATATAGTTGTAAATCTCACGATAATATTTGGTAGTTTTTTTTAATACAATTAAAATTTTATTAAATTGCAAAATGAAATCCTAAGCATAATTTTAAATAAAAACCTCCTAATGGGTTGAAAAAGCAAAACTATAAAAACTCCATGATGGGGTGAAAGTGAGATAATAAACTACCTAACTAATGAAAAACAAATTTACGTGAATTATAAAATGGCCTAGCTAGAGATGCTAGTCACATTGCTCAAATGACAAATTGACCCCAAGTTAGGGTGAAAGTGCGATTATGGACAATATGAAGAATTAGCGTGTATGCAAACAAAACACTTTGATCGCTTAAAAAAAATTGCAATATAGTTCTAAATATGACTATAATTATTTGGTATTTTCGTTTTTAATAAAATTAAAATTTTATTAACTTGCAAAAAGAAATACTAAGCAAACTATTACATCAAAATAAAAACTCCCTAAGAGGTCAAAAATGGAAACTATAAAAACCCCCTAACAGGGGTAAAGTGAGATAATAAACTACCTAACTAAGGAAAAACAAAATGGCCCCAGTTAGAGCTGCTAGTCAAACTGGTGTAATTACAAATTGACCCCAAGTTAGGGTGAAAGTGTGGTTACGCTAAATATAAACAATTAGCGTGTATGAAAACAAAACACTTTGATCGCATAAAAGAAATAATATTTGATATATAGTTCAAAATCAAAAGATAATAATTAGTTTCAAAAACCAAATTCAAAGGTCGAAGCAAAATGTTGCAAATCCACAGATTAAAAATCAGAATTAATTTTTTTAACAATCCGTCCATACCATATATGTGGATCATATCCTTGTATTGTATACAACAACGCAGCTTCTTTCGTGCCGATGTCGCCGTATTGACACATACGTTGCTATCAATGAATCTATAAAAGTACAGAGCAAACAAACATAAATAATTTTGATGTAATTTTGTTTTCCCATAAATTGTAATACGAAAACAATGTAAAAAAAAAAAAAAATCTAAAATATACACATTATTCGCCAGAAACGAAGAAGGCGATTCCATGCAATTGTCGATATCAGAACTATTCATGTCTCCTTGTAATACCACTTCTGACATTCCTCCATAAACTTCGGCACATAAATCTTTCCGCTAACAACATGATTCGAACATTTGGTAAAAAATTAAAACCCAAAATATTGACAGAATCATCAAATGTAAAGAAAATTTGTAAAGTTTGAACAAAAAACCATAGAAAATCAAAATATTTTTTAGGATATAAACAATAATATATAAAAATTGAGAAAATAAATAAATAAATGAGAAAACAACATTAGAGTATAAGGAAAATAAATAAATAAATAAATAAATGCGAAAATATTGATCAACTATAAGGAATATATTATTAATAAAATCGTGTGATATTTACAAAATTTCCATATTAAAATAATGTGATTATTTGATTACCATAAACTCGTTACTACAATCCGTTTTTTTCATATTGAATTCAATGAAAAAAAATAATAAAGAAATCATTTTTTTTTTGAAATAAGTTAAATAATAAATAAGACAAAATGTAAAAAAACTAGGTAAGGAAAGAAGTCTACAAATAAAAGAGTTAAAAAGATTTGGGATAGAAATTGAAGATATCAAAACTTCAATTGTGTATTCTCCCTTTATATAGATTATATTATATTATATTATATTATATAGATAGATGATATGCATGAGTTTTGAGAAATTAATTATGTTTTAATTAAACAATATTCACGCCTTGTATAAACAGAATAATAAGAAAGGAAAAATAAATTGAAAATTAAATAACAACAAATAAACATAAATAAAAAAATATAAATAATAACGAAAAAAACGAAACAACAGTGAAAAAAATCAATAATAAAATATACGTGATTTATATATGATCCAATGATATGTATGGGGAACAAATATTTCAAAATAATGATTTTGAAAAACATAAAATTGAAATGTTAAATTAAGTTTAAAACTAAAAAGAAAATCAAATACAAAAGAATGGTGAATCGAGTTTTCTTTCCAAAATAATGAAAATAAACAAATAAATATGATCCAAAATTATGGAAATAAAATCATAAAAAAACATAAAATCAGAAATTTAAAAAAATAAAAAATGCAGATTTGGTGGAAGTATAATCTTTATAATATAAAAAAAACGTGTATTTATATATAAAAAAATGAACTTTAAAATCTAAAGTTTGAAAATTCAAAAGTACAAATTATAAAATATTAGGAAAAATATCCGATTTTTAACATAAACTACTTATATTTATATTTTGTAAATGTAAAAGATTAGAAAAAACAATATTGTAATAAATTATATCAAAATAAATAATTATATTGTTATCATATTAGTTTCCATGTAAATCACATTTGTAAATAATTTTATTTTATACAAAATGTTTTGAAATGAGGTAAACAAATAAGGGATTTTTGTGCATAAGTCTCTAACCAAACATCTTTATTATTCTCGGTTTAGTGGCTATATCTCTTTCATCAATAAACCCATCATTTTAATATTTATTATAAATAAAGGAAAAATTCATGTATATGACAAAATTAGCCCCAACCCTTTACACCTAATTTTTAATTGTAATCCCAATTTAATCAATTTTAACCACAAAAATCCAATTTTGACTCTTTTTTTCCAAAACATTTTTTTTTTCAAAAAATATTTTTTTACCGCCAGATTCCGGCGTGGACTGTTTTTTTTCTTTTCTGTTTTCTCCGCTGCCGGATTCCGACGTTGATTTTTTTTAGTGTTTTTTTTCGTCCGCCGCTACACGTTAACTGTAATTGTGTTTTCATTAACGGTAATTATACTATCACTGACAGTAAATTAACGTAAGTATACTGTCACTGACAGTACATTAACGTAATTGTACTGCCGTTGACAATACATTTATGTAATTGTATTGCCGTTAACAGTAAGTAAATTAACGTAATATTATTATTATTATTATTATTATTATTTTTTAATTTTCTTTGATTTGTTGACAAGTCAACGTAATTATATTACTGTCGTTGACAGTAAAATAACTGTAAACACAATAATATTACTGTCAACCGCATCGATATAATTATTTTTTTGGGTTTTTTTTTTTGTTTTGTTTGAGTTATTCACGGAGTAACGTAATAATATTACTGTCTATTATTGTAATATTACTGTGGTTGACGGTAATATTACTGTTGTTATAGTAATATTACTGTCACTCACAGTAATATTAATTCTTTTGACTTTTTATTATGTTTACATTTGTTGAACGGTCAAAGTATTAATATTACTCTATTACACAATAATAATGATTTTTGTTATGTTAATATTACTGTGCTAGAGATTAATTTAGCAATATTACTGTGTTAAACTGTAGTATAGTTAATTTTAATGTGTTTAACAGTAGTACAGTTAATATTACTGTCAACCACAACAATATTGTTGTTTAAACGGGGAAAAAAAGATGTTAAAGAAAAAAAAAATTTGAAAACAAGAAGTCAAAATTGGATTTTTGTAGACAAAGTTAATTAAATTGGGATCACAATTAAGAATTGAGTATAAAGGGTTGTGGGTAATATTGACATATACATGAATGTTTCATTTATTTATAATAGATATTAAATGGATGAGCTTATTGGTGAAAGAGATATAACCCCTAAACCTAGAATAATAAACATGTTTGATTGATGACCTATGCACAAAAACCCGTAAAAATTAAAGATGTTTGGTTAGGCACTTATGCACAAAAACCCCTATATATTATTAATTATATACGTATCGATATAGATAAAAGATATTTTGAGTATCAAATTGGTACTACACATCCATACTCATTTTGCAGCAAAGCCCAATCTGAGTTGAACTGCGGAAGCTTGAGGCCCAAAGTCTAAGTTACAATAAAATATTCGAATTGATAATTCAAATTCAAATTCGAATTTGTCCTATTATCGTAAATATCCACTGATCCATGCCCTATTCTGAAAAACCCACAATATAAACCCCTGTATAAATCCCTCCCTTCTCCACTCCGCCACTCAACTCAAAAATTCAAGTTCACTTTCTCTCTCTCTCACTCAGCGATAATAATATAGTGAGTGAGTGTACGATGTCGCTGAGACCTAACGCTCGCTTGGAGGTCCGCCGCAACAGGTATAAGGTGGCGGTGGACGCCGATGAGGGCCGCCGCCGGAGGGAGGATAACATGGTTGAGATTCGCAAGAACCGCCGCGAAGAGAGCCTTCAGAAGAAGCGCCGTGAGGGCATCAATCAGTTCGCCGTCCCCGTCGAAGCCACCACCGGCATCGAGAAAAAGGTATACACCCATGACTTTTTCTCTTTCTTTTTTTGGGCATTTTGTTTTTACTTTTGGAATTGAATTGAAACTAGGGTTTATGCTCTCTTAATTGATTGTACGGACTCCTCATAGCTGAGATTTGAATTTTTCTGTTACATATAAAATCGATTTGGTGTTGGTCTTTGTTTTAATTTAATTAAATTTTGATTGATTGTTATTCTTCACACCAATTAACGTAAATCTTACGGTTTGTGTAAATTTAGAAGATATTCTTTCTGTTGCATATTACAGGTGCAGTTAGAATATCTACCGACAATGGTTACAAGTGTTTGGACTGATGAACCAAGTAGACAGCTCGAGGCGACCACCCAATTTCGTAAATTACTTTCTATAGGTAAATTATTGTGTTCTTATTGATTAAATTCTCAAAATTATTTTCACATTTTTAGTTATTGAATATCATTTGTATATGTTCTACAATTGTTTTTTTTTTCTTTCCAGAACGTAGCCCTCCAATTCAGGAGGTAATTCAATCCGGTGTAGTTCCCCGGTTTATCGAGTTTTTGACAAGGGAAGACTTCCCACAACTTCAGGTTCAACATTCAAACCTTATATTATATAATTCAAAGTGTACTAATGTCGATTCATATTATTTAATCTTTTACCGTTTTTATATTTTTTATCGAAAATAATTTCAGTTCGAGGCAGCTTGGGCTCTCACAAATATTGCTTCTGGGACCTCCGAGCACACTAAGGTTGTAATTGATCATGGAGCTGTTCCAATCTTTGTTAAGCTTCTTGCTTCTCCAAGTGACGATGTTCGCGAACAGGTATACAACTATTATTTTCTTTTTTTTTTGTTTTTTTTTTGTCTCGTAAACATTTTAAATTTATTCTGTATAATATTTTGATGTATACAATTTAGGCTGTATGGGCGTTGGGAAATGTAGCTGGTGATTCCCCAAAATGTCGAGACCTTGTACTTGGTCATGGGGCGTTGGGTCCTTTGCTTAGTCAGCTAAACGAACATGCCAAGTTATCTATGCTCAGAAATGCTACCTGGACTCTATCAAATTTTTGTAGGGGCAAGCCGCAGCCTATGTTCGAACAGGTTTGACTTTCAAAGCTTCTTTAGCTTAGCCAATTTGTTTTACTTGTAATGTACTTGAGGTGCCTTTTGTTTTTCTTTTTAAATACCTGGCTCCTCTAATTCATCTCTTTGGATGACTGGATCGAACATATACATCATGTAGTTCTTTTTTAATTGATTTATACTTCTGTTTTTGTGACATTGGTATCTTTGTTAATGTACAGACAAGGCCTGCGCTTCCGATTCTTCGACAGCTTTTACATTCGAGTGATGAAGAAGTTTTGACTGATGCGTGTTGGGCTCTCTCCTATCTCTCTGATGGAACCAATGATAAAATCCAAGCTGTGATTGACTCTGAAGTATGCCCCCGTTTGGTCGAGTTATTACTGTGAGTATCTACATCTATATCTTTTATAGATAAGTAAGTTTGGGATTTGTTCTTTCTTACGTATATCTGATGAATGGATAACCGGCATTTCAGTCATCCATCACCTTCTGTACTTATCCCTGCCCTTCGGACAGTTGGAAACATTGTCACTGGAGATGATTTACAAACTCAGGTACGATTAGTGGTTTTTTTTTATCATTCATTGTCTGTTGTTTCACTAGTAAAAGGGTTAAGTTAACCAGCAAGAAAACAAAATGATTTGAAAGTTAGCATATACCATAGTTATGCGGATTTACATTGATTTACTCATTTTTACGATTAAGCATAAACAGATGAATATGCATTAACAAACATCACTATTAGGAAGGCATAATAATGTGAAATACCTTATTATGATTTAGTCTTTTTGTTAACCTCAAGATAGAAAAGGGTTTTTTGAATGCGTTTCTAGTTGAGTTGGTTGACATTTTTTATCGTAAATAATTCTTAACTGCACTTGAATATAACAATAACTGAATACACTCAGGTAATTTCGATCCACATAACCCTGTACTTAAGCCGTTTGGCATGTACACTCATCCGTTTTTCTGTTGGTAGTTGTTTGTTAACTTTTATAAAATACACATGTGACCTTTATTTTATAAATAAGATGATAAAAATTCTTTAATTCTTATTATATTCATTTTATTTCACTTACACACCACAGCCAAAAGATGATGAAACTATTTATCTGAATAATGTACAATTTGATATTTCTACCCACCGAAGTTTTAGCTCTTGAGAATATATCCATAGCTGACAAATTGATATATCTTCTCCAGTACATCATCAGCTACAATGCGCTACCCTGTCTTCTAAACCTCTTGACCGGTGGTCATAAGAAAAGCATCAAAAAGGAATCTTGCTGGACTATCTCCAACATCACAGCTGGAAATAGGGACCAAATTCAGGTAAACTTGGCTATTTCTTCTTGCTAACAGTTTGGGTTTCGTTATTACCGAATAACTAACATGTCAATCGTGTGTGCAGTCTGTCATCGAGGCCAACATTATTGGTCCGCTAATCCAGTTGCTTCAAAACGCTGAATTTGATGTAAAAAAGGAGGCTGCATGGGCAATATCAAACGCAACATCTGGTGGCACTCATGAACAAATTAAGTCAGTTAATTTAATAATTGCTAGATGAATTAATTTTTTTTCGTTTTTTTTTTCAATAGTGGAACACTGTCATTAATTGATGATGACGTGTGCAGGTACCTTGTGAGCCAACAGTGTATTAAGCCTCTATGTGATTTGCTTGTGTGCCCCGACCCAAGAATCGTGACGGTCTGTTTGGAAGGGCTGGAAAACATTCTGAAGGTAGGTGAGGCCGAGAAGAATTTGGGCAAGACTGGAGATGTCAATCTCTATGCACAAATGATAGACGATGCCGAGGGCCTTGAGAAAATAGAGAACCTGCAGAGTCACGACAATAATGAAATTTACGAAAAGGCTGTCAAAATTCTCGAGACTTACTGGTTGGAGGAAGACGATGAGCCAGCGCCACCTGGCGATGCTGCTGCACAGCAAGGCTTCCAATTTGGAGGCAGTGACGTGTCCCTCCCCTCTGGTGGCTTCAGCTTCAATTGATTTTTTCTTTTGCTTGTTATTTTAGGTATTTAAACGGCGGCAAATGACTCAGTTTTTTTTTTTTATCTTGGAGGGGTGACGATGGTAATTAATTTATCAAAATTGTAGTGGGAATGGCTATCTATCTGATTTCCCAATTTTCTTTTAAGTAAATTTGTTTTCCCCATCCCAATTTTTGGCTCTCCCCAAAAAAAATTGTTACATGGCTTTGTTCTTGTTTGTTTCTGTTGGCTATTCTATTTTTGTTGATCCAAACTCTGATTTGAAACATATGTCAGTTTGAAATTTTATGTGATCTTCAGTTTCTCAGTTTTGTTACATTTATTTGAATCATCTATTTTTTTATTATATATACAAGTTGCCTGACCCCCTCCACCACCAGATTAATCATTAACCTCTTTCGCCTCTACTAAGTGCATCCTTCCTAGTATGATTTTCCCCAAATGGGATAGGTCCAAAATATTTGAGGAAACTCTCTCACTACTTTTAATGGGATAGGTCCAAAATATTTTGCTCCATTTGAGAAAAGCCAACATTCATTTCAGTAATTATTTTGCCCAATTTTGCCCCCGCCCGCCGCATCATAATTGCGTCACGCACTGGTCATCAGCCGTTTTTTTTCCTTTCTGTATCAGCTTTATTAATCGACTATGAAACTTAGTAAGAAAATAGACTATGAAACATAGTCGACTAAGGCCTAGTTTGCCCTTTTTTTTCCTTTCTGTATCAGCTTTATTAATCGACTATGAAACTTAGTAAGAAAATAGACTATGAAACATAGTCGATTAAGGCCTAATTTGCTTACCTATATCGAATTACATTGGATTAAGTGAGATTGGATTAATATCCCACTGACTAATTAATTATTTAGTCAGTAAGATGTTTGATTCGTTATATTAAATCTTGTATTAAATTTGTTAAATTCTGGTATTAATTGTGAATTGTGTAAAAAGTCTTTTAATTAACAAAATTAAGATATTGTTTTAATGATAAAATTGTACTTTCCTCTTTTAATAACCCTCTACTAAATTAATCGCAGGGGGAGCGGTGCTACTAATTTAACCAAATAATAGCATTTAATTGCGGGCTTTAAGTGTAGTAGCAGGCTAGAATAAATACGAATTTCATCAAGCAAACATCTTACTAACCCCTACTATTTAGTTAATAGAGCTTAGTAGCATTAAGCAAACGAGGCCTAAGGAAATTCTTTAATTTTTTTTTATTATTTTTCAATTATTTTTTGTTCTGTTTTTTAAATATTTTTTCGTATATTAATCGTCTATGAAGCTAGTCGATTAAGAATCTGACTACTAAAAATAACAAATCACAACTACAAAAAAAAATGCAACATCAACTATATTTTACAAAAACAAAAAATATACAAACATTATAATTTATTTATACAATTAGAATCAATAAACAAAAAATCCAAAAATAATAAAAATTGGTGTCAATTAACCTTAATCGACTACCAGAGCTTAGTCGATTAACTTAATCGACTATTGAACAAACATTCTTCACATCCGCCGCCGTGTATTTCATCTCCTCACCGTACGCGCCCTTCGCCGCCAGCTCCATCTCCGACGGCGTCACCAGAGGGAACGAGTGCGAATCCGTTATGTGCGATTGGAAGACGTTCAGTTTATTCATGTTGATTGCCCTAATCAGCCGCAGCAAATCTTCCAATTCGAAGTAATTTCTCGAGGTGTTCATCAATACTCCACATAGGGCTGTCCATGAGCCGATTTTACCCACCAACCAATCCATTTTCGACCCATAATTTTTCATGGATAATCAATCATCAACCAACCCATTCAAGTTGGGTTGATAATATCAACCAACCCATGTATAGTTGGGTCGATAATGGTTTATAATATGCTAAAAACTTGGTTAGTCGGGTAATATCGACCAACCAACTTTATTTATCAAAACACATAAATCCAATTTATGGAGATTGATTATTTTGAAATATTGAATTCTTGTTCAGTTCATGCTAATTGAGAAACACATAAAATTTCAATATGTTGTGTCGTATTTCGGATTTTTTATTTATATTGAACTATTTTATTTTCAAGACACATGAGCTGAAATACTTGAATTTATTATAATATTACTAAACTATTTATGTTTAATTACAACACATATAGTTTATAATATTTTAATTTTTTTTATTACATATTGTTGAACTAATTATTAATTGTAGTAATATAATATTGTTGTGATAAAATATTAAAACAAATGATTTTTTTTTTAGAAATGTGGATGACCCATCAGCCAACCCATCGACCGACCCGCAAAGTTGGATGTCAATCAATATCCAACCCATCTAAGTTGGGTCGATAATGGTTTTCAATATTTACAATTGCTGGTTAGTTGGGTTGGGTTGGTTTAATGGCCGGTAATCAACCAACCCAACCTACGGACAACCCTAACTCCGCGGTAGGCGAACAACGGCGCGTCGGAAATGTGCAGCCCGCAGGCCACCACTGATGGCTTCGAGTACACCAGCTGCGAGAATGTCTCCAGTCCCCACATCGCTCCCCATGGGGTTTCGGCAGTCAGAACGGCGGCGGCGCCGGTAGAGGGGATGTCGAGCGTGTACAACTCGTTGACGTCGTGTGCGAGCGCGGCGGTGGTGTCAGCGACTGTGATCGTGAGGGTTTTGAGTGGTAGAGACGAAGTGAGGTTAGTGGAGGTGCGACGAGGTGACGGTGGTGGTTGGTGAGAATCTTGCGGAGGTAGTAGTGGACAACGGGGGAGAGGTAATGGTGGTAGTGGGGACGGAGATGGTGATTTTGGGAGAAAGAGGGTTCGCCTGTTGGTGGGGCCAGTGGAGCGTGAGGAAAAATGAAGAGAGCGATAGAGAGAAAGAGTTTGTACGTACTATGATAAATGAAAAATGAGATTAGGGTTTGGAAAGAGTATATTGAAAATTAAGGGTAGATTTGGAATTATGAAAATAGCATTTGGATGGAATATTAAGGGGCTTTTCTCTAATTATTTTTTTAGGAGAGGGGTTTTCCTTAACTACATTTCCTAGATGAGGGGGTCTTTCTAATTTTCCACTGATAGAATCTTCTGATTTTTTGATGCATGACTAGGGGTGAAGATCGGACGGATCAGATCGGAAAAAGGGTTTTTGGAAAATTTCCGATTCCGATTTATTCGGAATTTTTCAAAATTTTCTGAAAAAAAGGAAGAAGGAAAAAAAAAAAACCGAACACGCCATTAAAAACACTATCTCTGACAACAAAAAATATATCAGCAAACCATGTTCATATTACACATATATGAATCATTAAATAACCGATTGTAGTTATAAAATTAAAAAAATAAAAAATAAAAAATAAAATCGTGTATAGATAGTTGAGATCGATCGGTCCAATGGATGGAAGAAGAGGGTAATAAGAACAATAAACTGTGACTCAAAGGAAATATCCGTTTGATGAATCAAACAGGAATGGAGAAGAAGAAAAGCGAGAATATGCTAAGAGGAACGAAGATACAGTTTTCAAAGCAAAGACAAAGAAGCAAAGTGGTGCTACTGCATAGAAGAATTATGTCAGATAGTTTGAAAGTAGAGGGAGGTTAGAGCAACTCCAACGGAGGAACTAAATGAAGTATCAAACTAAAAAACTATCACTTTGATACTTCAATATTAAAAACTCCTCCTCCAATGGAGGCATTAAAGTGAGAATTATTTTGATACTAAGCCACTCCGAGGTGCACAAATACTCTCTGGAAAATGAGGTATCAAAAATATAACCACTCCATTAACTTATCACTATTTGACATGACATTTAAAAATATAATTATTCATATATTTAAAATTTGATAATCTATTTGATACCTGTGGTTGGAGTAATTTTTTTTTCTAAATGCATAAAAGTATTATATCAAATATCAAATGAATATTTAATGCTCCATTTTGATATCTCCCATTGGAGCTGTTCTTAGTAGTTAGTGAAATGGGTCATATCATATGTATATGCCCCATATGTGACATGGGTCAAATGTTTCAATATTTTTAAAATAGAAAATTCTAAAACGCAGCAAAAGTAGGAGCTTTGGTTTAAAAATATGTATATGTATAATAAAATAGTTCTTAAATATATGAAAAAAGGTTGGAATAATTCGGAAAAAGTCGGAACTAATTTCGGATCGGAATTCGAAAATTCCGAAATTTTGATATGTATTTTCGATTTCGATCCGATTTTTTTCAGAATTTTCGGAAATCGGAATTTTGGAATTCAGAATTAAAAAAATATCGTTCCAAAATTGGAATTCTTCGGATCGAATTCGGCGAAAATCGGAAATTTCGTTCCGATTTCCACCCCTATGCATGACCATCAAACGACAAGAGAAATGAGAGCTACAAAAAGAAGTTGATCCCATCTCATAACATGTACCGTGGTTCGAACATATAGAGGAAGAAATAGATAACCATACAGTGGAGGATAAATAATCGAAAGATAATGTTCCTCAAGTGAACTTCTCTCGATCTAAATTAGATCAACACTATTTACCCCCTCAAGCACTATTTAATTTGTATTTCAAATTCTAATAACTAAAATTTTTCTCTTTTATTGAACAAAATAACTAAAAAAAATAATTAAAATTACATTATTACAAATATTCATTGAAAAGATGCAACACTTTAAAATTTAAAAATGTTGTCTTACGTTGGTAACATATTTAATAGCATACCATTTAATTGTTGTTGGACCAAATAAATTTTTAAATTAATTAAGAATTATGTTATGGAATAAAAGGCCTCAGAAATCAATGAAAAATAATATATATATATATATATATATATATATATATATATATATATATATATATATATATATATATATATATATATATATATATATATATATATATATATATATATATATATATATATATATATATATATATATATATATATATATATATATATATATATATATATATATATATATATATATATATATATATATATATATATATATATATATATATAT
>NW_012192966.1:701804-722547 GCF_000504015.1 Erythranthe guttata
TTGAGGAAAGCATTTTCGTAGTTTTAGTATAATTTGTTTTCCATTTTTTCCTCTTACATAAATTACCTAGCACTTTACTCCCTCTGTTCCTTTATACATGACGTTTTGGAGAGATTTTTTGGTCCCTAGTTATATGACGTTTCTCATTCCCATTAGACTATTAATTACTCATTTTTCCCTATTTATCCTTAATTATTGAGTTGTTGGTAAAAGTGGCCGGTGGATTCCTAGTTACTAGGGGAGAGAAAATCATGGAGAAAGTTGTTATGGAAAGACAGTAGAAGGTTATTTTAGTCCACCTCTCCTAATTTATAGCTAGATTTAATGACTCCTTAATTTGTGTGAAAAGTTTTGAAACGTCATGTCAAAAGGGACAGAGAGAGTACCTTGTAACCAACATGAAAATCAATTTACCTAATAATATTATCTTTTTACTATTATTTTCCTTGAACCAATCAGAGCATTCGTGATTATAGGAGAAATAGAGTTGGAGAAAGAGAGGATTATGTCTCTCACGTATATTAATCATATATATAGTTACATGAAGGAAAACCTAACCTATTATACAAGGTAACCTATTACACAAGATAACCTATTACACAAGGTAACTATAATAAATAATAATAATAATAATAATAATAATAATAATAATAATAATAATAATAATAATAATAATAATAATAATAATAATAATAATAATAATAATAATAATAATAATAATAATAATAATAATAATAATAATAATAATAATAATAATAATAATAATAATAATAATAATAATAATAATAATAATAATAATAATAATAATAATAATAATAATAATAATAATAATAATAATAATAATAATAATAATAATAATAATAATATATACGCTAATACACCCCCGCAGTCGAAATGGGAATGGAGAGGACGTGGAGACTGGAGACAAACTGTTGAAACAGTTGAGTAGGGAGTCCTTTCGTGAAGATATCGGCAAACTGGTAGGCGGATGGGACGTGAAGAACTCGAACGTGTCCCAAGCAACTTCGTCTCGGACAAAGTGGATATCAATCTCCACATGTTTCGTACGAGAATGTTCAATAGGATTGCTGGATAGGTAGACGGCACTGACGTTGTCATAGTAGACAATGGTGGCTTTCTAAAGTAGGCAGAACAACTCAGAGAGTAGATTGCGTAAACAAGTCGTTTCGGCGACGGCGTTTGCGACAACTCGATATTCAGCATCCGCACTAGATCGAGAAGTAGTGACCTATCGTTTGGAGGACCAAGACATGAGGTTGTTGCCGATGAAAACACAATAGCCCGATGTCGAACGACGAGTGTCAGGACAACCACCCCAATCTGCGTCGGAATAAGCGATAAGAGCGAGGTCCGGATTGGGGGAGAGGAGAAGACCGTGGTCAAGAGTGCCACGAATGTAGCGAAGGATACGCTTGAGTGCAGCCATATGAGGTTCCCTCGGATCATGCATGAATAAACATATTTGTTGCACATCATAGCAAATGTCGGGACGAGTAAACGTGAGGTATTGCAGTGCACCGACAAGGCTGCGATAGAGAGTAGGGTCAACAACGGGGGGTCCAGTGGTCGAAGACAACTTGCTCTTTGTCTCAGCCGGCGTAAGACAAGGGTTCGGGCCGGTTCCGGGCCGGTTCATACCGGTTCACGGTTCACTTTTTCCGGAACCGGAACCGGCCCGTAATATGCACGGTTCGACGGGCCGGGTCGGCCCGTCGGTTCGGGCCGGTTCCGGGTCGGCCCGTCGGTTCGGGCCGGTTCCGGGTCGGCCCGGAAAATTTGAATTTTTTTTTATATTTTTATATTTTTTTTTGAAATATTTGATGAATAAGTAAATTATAGGAAAAATTGGGGTGTCAGGGTATTTATAGGAAAAATTGGGGGGGGGGGGAGGGGGGGATTAAAAAAAAAAGCAAATAACAGCCGGTTCACCCGGGCGGGTTCACTAGCCGTTATTTGCTTTTTTTTTGAATTTTTTTGAATTTTTTTTTTAAATCCGGGTGAATCGCCGGGCCGGCCCGGTGGTTCGCGGTTCACCATTTCATAGAACCGGGCCCGTCCCGGGGAAGACGGGCCGGTTCACCGGTCAACATGTTGGGCCGGGTCGTCAACGGGCCGGTTCCGGGCCCAAAACCGGCCCATGGCCGTGTCTAGCAAGAAGCCATGTGTGCACGCTCTAGTATCTCTTCGGCGTACTTGCGTTGAGAGAGAAATAGCCCATTCGACGAGCGAGTAACTGAGATGCCGAGAAAGTAGTGAAGATCGCCTGGATCCTTCATTGCGAACTCCTGATTATGGTCAGCGATGATAGAGTGGAGCAATTGAGGTGTGGAGGCCATAAGTACAATGTCATCAACATACAGTAGAAGGTAGGCGCATGAACTGTTGCGATAGTCGCGTGAACTGTTGCGACAGTACACAAACAGTGAAGTGTCGGACTTGCATTCTCTGAACCCCATGGTAGTAATGTGAGAGGCAAAACGCTTATACCAAGCACGGGGTGCCTGCTTGAGACCGTAGAGTGGTTTGTTGAGACGACACACGTGAGTGGAGTGAGATGGATTGACGAATCCGGGAGGTTGCTCGCAGTAGACAGTTTAAGAAAGATTGCCATGTAAGAAGGCATTTTTCACATCAAGTTGGTGGATTGGCCATGATCGTGAGAGAGCAATACTGAGAACTGTTTGGACAGTGGCTGGTTTGACAACAGGGCTAAAGCTCGTCAAAGTCGATGTCAGCTGTTGGAAATCGGGCACGTGTACGCAGCGGAAAACAAAAATTTTATGCGAATTAAACGGATTTAAATCACATAATCGCATGCCCGACAATTATTTAACAATTAATTGCGTACCTTTGCGCTTCCAGCGAAAATTAAAATAACGACAATCATGAGAATTAATTTAATCGACAGTAAATCAATTAGCATGCTCGCAGTAAATCATGAATATCATATAAACATTAAATTAATACATATAAATTCACGAAACATACTACAAAAAATGAACATGGATAATTTAATCAAATTAAATTAAAACTAATCGAATACCGGATTCGAAATTTTACCTCTTGAAGCGTGAGGTAGGCGCAAGAATCGAAGCAAGACTGCCACAGAAACCAATCCGTGCAGTCAGGAGCGGCGGCGACGAAGCGACGGCGGCGGTGGTGCTAGCGACGGCGGCGCGTGTGGATCACGCGCTGTCTTCGGGCGACACGTGAGAGCGCGTACGGTGTCAGCTCGGGAGCTGCTCCTCGGTTCTTCGACTCTTCGATCTCTCCCCTCTCGGATTTCACCTTATATACTTCGATCTACTAAATACATGGCACTAGACACGCAAAAGTTAGAATAGACGGAAGAAAAGAGAAGAGGAAAATAACTACCAAAAACCAATCGCCGATTCCGGCGACGAACGGCGGTGGCGGCCGTGGGTTAGATCGACCGAGTGAGAAAGTTCGAGCGGCTAGGGTTTTGTAATTGTGTTGTGTGTTTGTGCAAGACCTATAAATCATGTATTTATAGTGTCTTGTATAAAAGCCCTAACGGGCTTAAGTTGGACCGGGCCCAACAGCTTAAGTTCGTTAGTTCCAACAGCTTAAGTTCGTTAGTTCTTTACTCGCTCGTTTCTCACAACTCAATGATCGGAAAATTGTAACGATTACATTTTCGGAATCATTGTAATGTCCTCATCATTACGAGTGCCAATTCTCTATTTCCAATTTCTAAAAGTGGAAACCCTAATTCAGTGCACTTTCTAAATTTGGAAACTTTCCGATTTAGAAAGTTCACTAAGATGTTCGCCTATTCTTTTCATTTTCTTATTCTCATTCATATTCCAAATTACGAATGTTGGACTCAATCATATTGACTTCAAATCATGCAAAGATAAAATATTTTTATCTCTGACCGTTTATTCAATGATCTCGAGTGCACGAGCAGTGTGACCCTCGATGGTTCAGGGGTAAGCTAGCCGTGGGTCCACAACCCTTTGTGGTCTAAACTTGTCCCTTAGAGTTACGATTAAGATGAAGCTCGTTTCACCTTAATCACCCAACGAATCAAGATTGACGTCTAGCAACTACGCGTCATGATTCCCTAGATACAAATGAAGTGCCTGCAATTTCCTTTTGATATAGTTAACGTACAGTACAATTCCTTCGATTCATATGTCCCGATTGAACTAGAGACATTAGTTCATCGAGACCTCCTTAGTAGTTCAATGACTGTGCGATCGTTCTAAGTGTTGTGATCGGTACGTGCATGACTTAGAGAATCGAATTCTCTAATCATCACTTAGTCAGCTCTGGCCAGAGACTTAGAGATTACAAACTATGAGAACAGACAGGACATCCAAGACTATTCTAGCTATCGAATCCCCGACTACAATGCACAGACCTCCCACTAGATTTCGGACTGCACGAGCACTGGGCCTTGGGGCGGTCCTCGGTGGAACTCAGGGACAGGTCACAATACAGCTGGTCCTCTAGTGAAGTCACGGTGATGTCTAGGTCATAAAGACTAATGGTGTACAACTATACCATAAATATCTCTACTCGATTATTGAGTACCACTTAGAGATTTCTAGGGTGAGGGAGTTCAGTGAACTCGTGAACTTACGAGCACCCACTTATGCATGCCGATATCACAATACCGTTTATTGATGAGATGCAGTACACATACACTAAGTGCTAGTCTCTTAATGGGAAAGGCCGATATCCTCATTGGTGGCGTAACCCTTTGACTAGGAACATGTTTAACAGTTATAATACTAAAGTAAATATCTCACGATCCTAAAGATCAATTACTAGTACTTATAATAACTGTATGGACTATATCTATGTTTAAGACAAAGGGACAAAGATATAGAATGCCAATGTGTTTTTATCATAAATACGATAAATGATTATTTATTACATGAATAAATGGAAAGAACACATCGACGGAAAAACTAGTAAGGACATAAATTGAAGTGAATTGGAAAATATAAGGACTAGTTTGAAGGTAGAACAAAAGTGAGGGATGAAAAAGAGTCTTACCCAAAATAGAAGGACCTGGAAATGGAAATATTCAAACTAAAGACTTTTTGCAAGTCTACGTGACGCGCTACATACATTTTGTTTTTCCTCTCCAACGTGTTTTTTAACCGCGTTGTACTTTCCGCCAACCTTCCTTCTCTCAACATCAATTTTTTTTCGAACTAATCCGCGTTATTTTTATTTTTATTTTTTATTATTCAATTGGATTAATAATATTATTATTTTTATTATTATCTTGTAATTAATAATCTACATATATTGATTTGTAGTCACTCTCTTATAAGTACCTTTCTTCTTTCACGCGGTTCTTTTTTTTTTTTTTCTAACTATTGTTTGAATTGTTATTATTAGCATATATTGTATGTAACACCCAAAAAAAAAAAAATTAATAATAAAAAAAAATAGTCGATCCAAGATCATTGAATACCAAAGAAAAAACCTCACCAGTGAGTACTACATAAAGACACACAATGAATGTTTGTGAGTTAAATACATAAATAAACTAATAAACAAATTTGCTTGACTTGTTTGAGCATTGTGTTTGTTTATTCTTACAATGAAGTTGCCGAGGTAGTTTCCCCCGAATGATAACTAACTGCTTCTATTTATATCAATTGGCGGCTCATAGTTTTAGGCTACCTACCTGTCTTTGGTTTTTTTTTTCCCGAACCCCTTTGAATAGTTTTTTATAGATTGTGAAATTTTTTGTCTGTTTGATGGTACTAAAACGACAACTTAGGCAGAAGGGTGATGAGGATTGTTCCGATCCTGCTAAACGCCGTCGTTTTGTTTCAGAGTACTTGATTTCTTTTGCTCTTCTTCTTCTTTTTTCTTTTTTTTCTGTTTTTAAATTTAAATAGTAATTATTAAAACTAATTTTGTTCATTGGATTTTTGTGCAGTATATGCAAAGGCCTCAATTATGGTCGAACTCTGCAAGAATCTGTATCTTACTTGGAACCCATGATTAGAAAATGGGTATGTATTTATTTTATTGATTAATTTCGGTCTATATATGTTGTCGTGCTTGCAATAGGAATCAATAATTAAATAAATAATAAACCTTTCTTTATTTGGCAATTTGCATATATTAGAAAGAATAAAAACAGTTTGTTTGTTAAAGTTGTTATTCACCATACTTTTACTCGATATGAATTGACATATATGATGTCTAAAAATGTAAATATTATTTGTTTGATTTATCATTATATGTCTTTTTTTGAATCCTCGTATTTATTATTATATATTGTCCTTGTGTGGATAGGTGCAGGAGGCAGTCGAGCTATCACTCGAAAAAATTCTGAGGTCAGTCTTTCCTTTTTTTTTTTTTTTTTTGTTATTTTTACGGAATCGTAATTTCCCTATTTTTCGATCTTCAACCATGCTTTAATTAATTAATGTTGATTAAATAATTAAGCTAATCGGATGTTTGTTGTAGACCCTCATCATATGATGAACAAGTGGAAGGTTCTGGATCAAGGAATTTGCAACTGCTATTTGATAGCAGTTTACCCCACACCCTTTTTACGGGCAATAAAATCATGTCCCGGGACGAAAGCCCTGTGAAACTTGTGATGTACGATTCAAACTCCAACGAAATAATAACGTGTGGTCCCCTATCTTCACTCAAAGTTAGCATTGTTGTTCTTGATGGTGATTTTGGAGCTGCTAATGATTGGACGAAGGAGGAGTTCGATAGCAAAATTGTTAAGAACAGAGAAGGCAAAAGACCATTAGTTACCGGACAAGTGAAACTCACTTTGCAAGGTGGAGTCGGTTATTTAAGTGATTTAATCTTCACCGATAATTCGAGCTGGATTAGAAGTGGTCGATTTCGCTTGGGAGCCAAAGTGCATACTAATTCCGATCAAGTCGACATTAGAGAAGCAATGAGCACTCCCTTCAAAGTCAAAGATCATCGCGGGGAGTGTAAGTTTTTCCTTTTTTTTTTTTTTTGAACAGTTTAAACTTTTGGTTGAAATGGTAATTCAACATATGTATATGTGTGGCAGTGAGTATTGATAATGATCAATTGTTTCAGCTTACAAGAAGCATTACCCACCATCCCTTGACGACCAAGTATGGCGATTGGAGAAGATTGCTAGAGATGGTCCGTCCCATAAAAAGCTGACTCTTTCTGGAATATTCTCCGTAGGCGATTTCTTGAGGCTCTACGCTACAGACAAGTACCAACTACGCAAGGTAAGAGACTTGTTTTCTCGATTCATTTTGATATAATAATAAAATTTCCACGATTGAAATATTTGACCATATATTGTGAATACATGGTTGTAGATACTTAAAGTGTCTAACAAAACATGGGAGACAATCTTCAGACATGCTACAACTTGTTCTTTAGACGATAAGAAATACGTGTTCGGGACTGCAACCGGGACGGGGCTTTTCTTCAACTCCATATATAATGTTATTGGAGTCACTTTTGACGGCCAAGATTACCATTCCATGGAGAGTCTCAACCCTTATCAGTTGGTACCTATCTTTACCCTCTATACTTTTTTTCGTGCTAGTAAAAGATTACATTCCTAAAGGCATCATTTGATGGAATGTATCATTTAATATTAATATCGAATAAGCACCGTCAAGTGCATGTGAATTACATTTCTATAGCCTTGCACTTGCTGTGAGATTCGAGCTCAGGACCTTTCATTTGGCCTGATTTTCATACCAATATTGAATAGTCGCCCCAACCTGAAGTTACACTATTCGTGAAATGTATCATTTAATATTAATATCTCTAATCCTTGTTTGATAGACTTGATTAGCCTGATATATTACTAATCAAGGTCATTATTTAATGATACGTCGGTGGGTTTCAGTATGTGACACACTTACATATTTATTAAACAGAGGGTGGTCGAAGAACTGAAGCAGCATGCTTATAAAAACATAAACGAGTGGGTTTCAGTTTGTGACCCAGTAATTGTTGGATACCCGATGCTCGTGGCAACTACATCACCCGACAGTTTTACCAATCCTAATGTGGATCTTCATGGTATCAATTTTCAAGAACTAGGTACTGAAATTTCTTATAATTGAAAATTTGTTACATATATAATTTTTGAGTACTCGTGTCATATACTGATCCGGGCTGCCGTTTATTTGTTTGTCGTATGAAGATGAACCGCCTCCTTATAATTGTTTGTTCGAAGTAGGGGAGAGTTCAAATTCAATGGAATGCTTCGACTCACCGACATCAAGAAACTGTTTTGGGATGAGTAGTGATTATTATTGTCCAGGTGGTGGACTCTATATTGATAACTATGTGGCGGGGGGGTCGCAGTCACATCTGTCAACTGACGATCTACCGATAGATGATGGTTTTCAGGTTGAGTCATCGTCATCAGCTTTGCAAGGGAATAATTATAATGGATTATTTGTTGATTCTTTTGTCAACGGTGGAATATCTGACCGCATATCCAAAACAAGGTGGTGTAAGGTTCTGGCGGTGGTTAAGTGGCGGATACTTGTTAGGCGTAATGTGGCTGCAAGAAAATGGAACAGTTTCTACAGCTACATGTAAATATATATGGGGCATATATAGTTCTGTTTGTAAGGTTTTAGAGTAACTTTTGTGTAATTATGTGATTAGGTTTGATGGTCTTTGGGTAGTTTCATGTTCAATCCATCGATCGGTGAAGACTCGATTCGATTTGCGAAGATGCGGTCGTTGCTAAGGTTGCATTCCCGGTGTTGTATGGTTTACTTTTTGTGTTTGTTATTCATTCATTTGTATGGTGTCTTGTGCATGAAAATCATGTTTGGTGCTTGTACAAACAAACTGTTTTCGGAATAATAATGTTTATGGTTTGAATCCCTCTTTGTTATAATTTATTTTTCTTGATTTGAGTTTATTAAAGTACATATACATGTTTTTGTTAGATAAGTTTTTTTTTTTTTTTTTTTTTCGGGTAAATTACAATCACCCCTGAGGTATGGTCAAATTACAAAAAACTCCATCTTGGATAATTACAACCACCCCTTTCAAGTATAAATCATTTTACACGTCCACCCTTGCGGTTTCAAATTTCATGGAATTTTTGAAATTATATGAATTATTATCACTTTTGTACCCGTTTTATCCTATTTGAACTCCACATTTTAAAGCAAGATGATCATAATATGTGTTTTTAAGCTTGTATATATCATGTTGTGGTGCATTAAAACCTGTATTTTTACACCAAACGAGTACAAACTAGAGACATTTCACGAAATCTAGATGATTATGTTGAATTTGACACCATAAGGGTGGAGGTGTAAGAAAAAATCATAGCTGATGGGTAGATGTAATTACCCAAACAAGAGGGTTTTTTTCGTAAATTGACCATACCTCAGGGGTGGTTGTAATTTACCCTTTTTTTGCAATTTCTTTTTTTTTTTTAAATTATTTATTTATTTATTTATTTTTTTTTTTTATCTATAGCGGTTTTTGCAAAAGCTTATTTAAAAATAGAAGTTAGTGATTGTTAGTTAAATGCGTATTAAATGCGTATTTTTAAAAGTTGGTGATGTTTGCATATACTCTGAAAATAACTTAATTAAAATAGATGAAACAGGTCTTGGGGTGCTTTTAAAGAAGGGTGAATGACAACCCACGACAAGGGAGTTAAATGCACGTAGAAGTCCAGGCAAAAAACAATCTTGCAAATAAACTCATCTCCATGTCTTTTGTCTAAAAATACACTCCATCAAATAATTTTATCAATTCCATCAATTATATCCTAACTTCATCATTATTGGAAATTGACACCGCATTTGAACAAATATATCACAATAATCTCCATTTTCATAAAAAAATTTGTTTAAATATTTTTTTTTTTTTTTTTTCAGAAAATGATTTTTTTTGAATTTTTCTTTTCCGCAAGATTTTGGTGTTGAATTTTTTTTTTTTTATTGAAAACTTTTTTTTTCTGAAATTGTTTTCCAGCCGGTCAACAGCTGTTGACCGCAAGTCTCCGATGTTGATTTTTTTTTTGAAACATTTTTTTTCTCTCTAAATTACTGTGTTAACAACAAAATTATTGTCTAAGATATTAATATTGAATACCAAAATAGTAATATTATTGTCGCAAACAGTAATATTATTGTCCCGAACACTAATATTATTGTCCCGAACTGCAATATTACTACTATTACTGTCCCAAACAGTAATATTATTGCACAAGATATTACGGTCGAAGACAAAAAAATTGTAGGAAAAAAATGATAAAATTAATTAATACAGTAAAATTACTATCTCAGACAATTAAATTACTCTATCCGACAGTAATATAGCATGCGAAGACAATAATATTAATTAAAATATAGCAAAAGACATTTAAAAAAAACAATAGCAAATTACCTGTGCGTTTTCGATTGTGCAATATCTTCTCGGATGTGTTTTTGTTGTTGGCGGTTCGCAAAAGTTATAGCGGTTCCATCGTTCTCGAGAACAACAATAGGGTTACAGAGATTACATAGAAGACGGGGGAAGTTTTGTTGTTTCAGGAAATTAAAGATTGAAGAATGCAATTTGGGGAGGAGGTTTTGCGGCATATCTGAAATGTCCCGATATTCCTGTAGCAACAAATTCTTATCTGCGAATTTAACAAACAAGAAAATACTTGCACAAAGATAATTTATTGAATTAAAATAAAATATTGCGGGTTACAAACTCTAATTTAATCCTCTGATTATTCTCTCAAGAAAAATATATGATTAACTTTGAATTTCGGAGACGAGTCGTTGAGTTGATCTTCTCCGGATTTGATTTGGATTTGAATAACGTCTTCCGAGGGTCTTGCGACTTGAATCTCGGATCGAACGCTGAACTTTGACGGATTTTGACTTGAAGATCTTGGAATTCTTGATGGATTTGGCCCTTCAATCTTCCTTCGATCTTGATTTGATGTTAATAACGTTAATTCGAGGGTTTAGCACCGTAATCTCGAATTAAACGCTTTAACGCCTTGATTTGATGAAGAACACCTTCGATTTGATGAACTCCTTCGATTTGATGAAGAACGCCTTGAATTTGATGAAGAACGACTTGAATATTGTAGAGAGAATTTTCTCCTACGGTTTTTATTCTTCTTGAGTTGTGTCTTGAATTGTGTAGGGAGGGTCCCTATTTATAGTGGTAGAATAAGAGTCCTACACAAAGTCTTCTTGATGACGTGGCGCGATTTGATTGGCTCTCTTTAAATTGATATTTATCTCTTATAACTTGGAAGAGAAGAAACAATCCTATTGGTCAATAATTAATTGATAATTATCTCCATGACTTATTTTGCAAGATAAATTATAATCTTGGGATTCAATTTAATATAATATAAATTATATTAAATTTACGTGTCTACAAATGCCCCCTCGAGACTTGTTCACGGACAATGCGTCTTGGAGTGAATGAGTCTCGATAATTGTTTAACTTCAATTGCAGCTTGATCTAGCAAAGCACATACATTTTTTGAAATCATGACTGGACTTAGAGAGATTCTAAGTTGCCTACGTACCCTATAGAGGGATCAAGTCATAACGTAGTTCAAAATATATCCTTTTGAGGGATGTCATGCACAGTTTACACTCATGTGGACAAGGAGAAACATTTGCAGTTTAAGCTCGTGCTGAAGGAGCATTTGACTTGAATTTGTAGATAGTTTACGCTCGTATCAAGGAGTCTTGACTTGATTCCGATATATAGATAGTTTATGCTCATATCGAGGAGCCTTGACTTGATTTGGATATATAGATAGTTTATGCTCGTATCGAGGAGCCTTGACTTGACTTGGATATATAGATAGTTTATGCTCGTATCAAGGAGCCTTGACTTGATTTGGATATATAGATAGTTTATGCTCATATCAAGGAGCCTTGACTTGATTTGGATATATAGATAGTTTATGCTCATATCAAGGAGCCTTGATTTGATTTGGATATATAGATAGTTTATGCCCGTATCAAGGAGCCTTGACTTGATTTGGATATATAGATAGTTTATGCTCATATCGAGGAGCTTTGATTTGATTTGGATATATAGATAGTTTATGCTCATATCGAGGAGCTTTGATTTGATTTGGATATATAGATAGTTTATGCTCATATCGAGGAGGCTTGACTTGACTTGGATATGTAGATAGTTTATGCTCGTATCAAGGAGCCTTGATTTGATTTGATCTTGTAGACATTTTAAACTCGTGTCAAGGAGTATTTCATTTTTTTTTTGGACATGTAGACCTTTTAAACTCGTGTCAAGGAGTGTTTCATATGAACTTGAATTTGATATGTGCTCGTAGACCTTTTAAACTCGTGTCAATGAGTGTTTCACTTGACTTGGACTTGTAGACCTTTTAAACTCGTGTCAAGGAGTGCTTCATTTGATTTGGATATGTAGACCTTTTAAACTCGTGTCAAGGAGAACTTCATTTGATTTGGACATGTAGACCTTTTAAACTCGTGTCAAGGAGTGCTTGATTTGATTTGACTTGTCATATTGCATAGGGTGTTGTTTTGCCCCCATCCTCGTGATCTTCTTGTTCTTCTTCGACATGTTCTTCATTGAGCTGGTACGACTTTTGGAATGAAGGTTCTTTGACTTCATTTGCAGTTATACTCAATTCCATATCATGTGCTCGAGTGGCCAACTCTTCAAAACTTTTAGGTTGAATTCCTTGAAGGATATATCGGAGTCCCCATTGCATTCCTTGGATGCACAGTTCAATAGCTGATGTCTCGGGCAGTCGATCCTTGCAATTAAGACTCAAATTTCTCCAACGGTTGATGTAGTGGATGACAGGTTCCTTCTTCCATTGGCGGGAATTGGTGAGCTCAATCATGCTGACTGTTCTTCGAGTGCTGTAAAAGCGGTTGAGAAATTCTTCCTCTAAGTGCTTCCAACTATCGATGGAGTTTGCCCCCAAATCAATGTACCAATCAAACGCATTGTCTTTGAGCGATCGGACGAATTGCTTGACGAGGTGATCTCCGTACGTCCCGGCATCATTGCAAGTCTCGACGAAGTGTGCCACATGTTGCTTGGGGTTGCCTTTGCCGTCAAATTGTTGAAACTTTGGAGGTATATAGCCCATTGGCATCCTTAGATCATCAATCCTTTGCGTGTATGGCTTGACATAGGTTGATGGTGACTTCGAGCTTCCTTCCAACTTGTCTTTGATGGTTCCACTGATCAGCGTTATCACTTGATCTACATGAATCATCCCTTCTGGAGAAACTTGAAGTTCTTGAGCTGGAGCCTTCTCGTTTTCAACTGGTTGTTGCTTTGTGGATGTCTCGACTTCGTCTTGAACTTCTATCTGATTCTCCACAACTTGACTAGCATCGGCTTTGTCCATCTTGTTGATCAACTCGGCAATTTGAGAATCTCGTTGTTGAACATGCTTTGTGAGTCCCTCAATTGCCTTTGTCAAACTTGCAATTTGCTCCTCCATGGTTGTAGCGTTTGTTGTCATGACGGATGCCACCTCTGAGTAGCTTGATGTTGAACGAGGCGTGGGCTGTGAAATCTTTCGTTTTGAACCTTCCACGTCTGCGCTTGTGTTGACAAGAGGTGGTAAGCCTTTCTGAATGGTTTGAGGCGTCGAGTTAGTCTCGGAGGACGCTTGCAGCTGCAACACTTCGAGGATCTTCGAGAGAGAGAAGAGATGAGAGGTAGAGATGTCCCACCGGGCGTGCCAAAATTTGTAGCAACAAATTCTTATCTGCGAATTTAACAAACAAGAAAATACTTGCACAAAGATAATTTATTGAATTAAAATAAAATATTGCGGGTTACAAACTCTAATTTAATCCTCTGATTATTCTCTCAAGAAAAATATATGATTAACTTTGAATTTCGGAGACGAGTCGTTGAGTTGATCTTCTCCGGATTTGATTTGGATTTGAATAACGTCTTCCGAGGGTCTTGCGACTTGAATCTCGGATCGAACGCTGAACTTTGACGGATTTTGACTTGAAGATCTTGGAATTCTTGATGGATTTGGCCCTTCAATCTTCCTTCGATCTTGATTTGATGTTAATAACGTTAATTCGAGGGTTTAGCACCGTAATCTCGAATTAAACGCTTTAACGCCTTGATTTGATGAAGAACACCTTCGATTTGATGAACTCCTTCGATTTGATGAAGAACGCCTTGAATTTGATGAAGAACGACTTGAATATTGTAGAGAGAATTTTCTCCTACGGTTTTTATTCTTCTTGAGTTGTGTCTTGAATTGTGTAGGGAGGGTCCCTATTTATAGTGGTAGAATAAGAGTCCTACACAAAGTCTTCTTGATGACGTGGCGCGATTTGATTGGCTCTCTTTAAATTGATATTTATCTCTTATAACTTGAAAGAGAAGAAACAATCCTATTGGTCAATAATTAATTGATAATTATCTCCATGACTTATTTTGCAAGATAAATTATAATCTTGGGATTCAATTTAATATAATATAAATTATATTAAATTTACGTGTCTACAATTCCAATTAAATACCGAATATTTCCTAAATTTTTAAAAATCGTTTCAATGGTGATATTTTCTTTTAGGATTTTTGGGTTTATTTATTTCCAACTAAACTTCCGAAAATTTGTTCTAACGGTGAGTTTTTGGATTTTCGAAATCTCCATATATTTGGAAAATAATGCAATTCTAACATAGTTTTGGTGTTTTGGATTCCGAAAATTTCAAAATTGGAATAACAAGTGTTATTTGATTTCCGAAAAAGATTTGGAATATTTCAAAAAATGTTTATTTCCTAATTGAAATTGAAAGACGCAATGGCAGATGACGTAATTTCAGTCGCCATGAGCCCCAAATTCCAAACCCCACCAAGAAAAATATCTTGTCCCATTTCTCGAAGCTTCCCCGCGGCGTACTCCCATTTTCTCTCTCTCTCTCTTTTCTTCGCAGATATTTTCACCTCTGTTAATTCGCCATTTCTTCTTCAACGTATAATGAAAAAACTTTGTACTTGTTATAATTCCGCCTGGTTTCTCCAATTCTCGTAATCAATCAATTAACTAACCGGGTACGGGTACGGGTATGGATCGAGAGGGGGGATCCAACATCCGATCTCAATGCTACTACTCTGTGCTTGGGATTTATAAGGACGCCTCCTTCTCAGACATTCGTTCCGCTTACCGGAAGCTTGCTCTGGTAATTTTAACAATCATGATTATTTTCTTCTTCTTCCGCAATTCTATTTTTCTATTTAATCATGACGTCATCCTCTGTTCTTTATGTAACAACACTTCAATTAGGAAATTTTGATTGAAACAAAAAAAAATAATCTATTTTTATTTGGATGGTAGAAATGGCATCCAGACAGGTGGGCGAAGAACCCCTCCGCCGCCGCCGCCGGAGAAGCCAAACGCTGCTTCCAGAAAATCCAAGAAGCCTATGCAGGTTCATATACATTTCAATAAATTCAGTGAACTGTGATGCATTTGGGGGTTTGGTTGTGTATAATTAATTTGATTAAAAATTGCTGCAGTATTGTCTGACAAGGGGAAAAGGTCAATGTATGATGCCGGATTTCTCGATCTCTTTGAGGAAGACGAGGTGCGTCCCCTTATTGATCTTAAGTATCTCATATATTTGTTTTTTTTTTTCACACACTAATTCTTAACTAATATTTGAATATTCGTTTCTTGTTCGAATCTAGTGTATATTCATTTTCGTGTTGTCGGGACATAACATTGGATATGCTAGGAAAACTCTTAAATAAATACATATTTATCATCTATAATTGAGTTCCTTTATATTTAGGTATCATTGAAATAAATTTAATTGATAATTGATAGTGTGCAAACGATTATAAGCAATGAAATTATTTGCACTTGTTTGAAAACCAAATTTGCAAATATGGCAATCAGGGTATGGGGGACTTCTTGCACGATTTGATGAATATGATGGAGCAGAATGTGGGGAGTGAGGTACGACGGAATATCTTTCCATTTCAAATGGTGCGATATTAAATTAAGTAACACCGCATAATTCTAAATATTAAAAATTTGTTTTGATTAGAAGAAGGAAGAAAGCTTAGAGGATCTGCAGAAAACATTTGTGGAATTGTTCGGTGATGATGTGGCGGATATGATACATGAGAGTGATGAACAAGTGATACGGAGACGGACATGCGACAGTGGGAGCAATGCAGGGGCTGCTACACACAAGCGTAATGCCTGCGTTTGACGTTTCTTTTATTTCCATTGTATTCATCATTTGCCCTTAATTGTAGATTTGGTAATGTGTCTCGTAGTTTGGTGCCTGTAAAACTTTGCCGTCAAGCTATTCTCGTTGTATAATGAACTCTGTTCTTTCGACCGAATATGTATCTCATGCTTAGGGCATCTCAATGAAATTTTTAAGACTTGAGTCTCAAATGATTAGCTAATATTAGTTAAATAATAAGGTTCAGTTTGATGTTTGGTTAGTAATATTATTTTTCGGGCATTCTGCAAAAATAATTTTGTCATGGCTGATTGGGAGAGTACTAATTGGACCTCGAGAGATTCAATAAAATTATTTTCCTATAATTAAATGCATTAATGACAAAATTGTCCTAGTTTGAGAATATGTGACTACGGATTCCTACAGTATCAAACGAGTGTCTATACGCGACTACGGACTAGTACGGTTTTTTTACGGGTTTCTATAGATGGCTACGGCCGGAAAAAAAAAAAAAAAAAAAAGAGAATCATAATTTTCAACACTAGGTAGAAAGAAAAAGGAAAACAAATATGAAAATGCCAAAAAAAAAAAAAACATGTTTTACGGGAAAAAATAATAACAAAAAATGCTAGATGCAAAAATCAAAATGTGTAAATGCATAATGAAAAATGATAAATACAATTTAAATATTACTTGGTGCATATTTTATTTTTTATGTGTGGGAGGCATTTTTAGAATGAAATTTACAAAGGACTTGAATAAAATGTTTAGTTAGACTTGTCATTTAGTTCTGATAAGGTTTGTGAACAGAGACTTGTATCTTACGATCCCTTAAATTTTAGATCCACAAAATCCGGTTCTTAATTATTATTTTCATATCTATTAATGCTTAATATATATGGGCTATTAGTGAGAACCCCTCTACCATTTTTTTTTATAAGGATCGGTCTAGCAATTTTTCACTTATTAGTGGTAGACCCACTTCCCCATTTATCCCAAAATTTACCCTCCCCACTATTCACTCCACATTATCCACTACTATTATTTTTTTTATATATATAATTTAAAAATAATTTCGTTTTCTTATTAGTTTATTTAAAAACTAACAATAATATCTTTAAAAAATATTTTTGAAAAATAATTTTTCTTTTGGTTTTTTTTCTATTTTTTTTAATTTCAGTTTTTTTGTTCGGAATCAACTATAAAAATTTCGAAACCAAATAAAGTATTTCTGACATCGACAATAATTTCGATTTTTTTGACAATAATTTCGATTTTTTTTTATTCCATTTTTCTTAATTTTAATTTTCAGTTTTTTTTTTTTGGATTTTTTTTCCCGAAACAACTATTTTTTTGACTTTTTTGTTTACTGAAAAACAACTATTACATAAAATTATTTTTACAGAATCAACTGTTCGTTTTTTTCGCCATAATCAACTATTAGAAAACTGTAAAACAACTATATAAAAAATAATGGTTTACAAATAGCAAATTTACATAAAATAAAAACTATGTCTGCTTCGGATGACTTGGCAGCTCTCGCTTCAGCTTCGGCAGCTCTGGCGGATTCCTTTACCAAATCGGTAATGTCCTTATTTCAATAAACTAGCCTTCGTTTCACTTGTGCTACTTGCCGCGCACAAAACCTCAATGCGTAGTATTTGCATTAGCTTAACTGGCAATCTAGACATTAAGAAACGTTCTGCTGGTTCGCTGTCGCTGAAGTTCAACGGAGAATATTATAACAAATACGAGCGCGGCGAATGCAGGATAAAAACGTAACGGACAATTAAAAAATAAATAAAAGGATTAAGACCATACCAATTACCAAACCAAGCATAGAGTAAAAACTCTCGAAAGAGGTCCGATTGAATATGTTCAATGTCTCTAATTCCGATGTATTGGGTGTCTCATCCATCACCATCACCCAACCTCCGATTATATCTAGAACATCGTCTTCAAGCTTATACGGTATCCAATGTGTTAAAAAGTTGGGCAAATTACGGCCACCCCTGACCTATGGTCAAATTACGAAAACCACCCTCATGTTTGGATAATTACAGTCATCCCCTAAACTATGTATTTATCTTACGAAAAGACCCCTCCAAAGGTAAGTTTAGAGATGTTAATTCGGTAAAACCGGAACAAAATTTCGGTACGTCAACATTTCATACCGTTTACCGAACAAAATATACGCTTTGGTTCGATAAATAACCAAGTTACATAAATTTTAGGTAAAAATTTTTAAAAGGAGGGGGTGGCTGTAATTACCTAAACAAGAGGGGTTTTTTCGTAATTTGACCATACATCAGGGGTGACCGTAATTTGCCCTAAAAAGTTGAAAATATACATTGTAAAAAAAAAAAAGAAAAAAAAAGAACTACAATAAAAACAAATTGCATTCAAAATATTGTACACTTACCAACCAACTCGACAAACAACTGAAAACAAGCCTTGCGGTGGCTGCCTTTGCCGTAACAGAATATCTTCTATTGGTTAGAATTTTTGACGATATCAACTGGAAAAATGCATCGTTCTCCTGCATGAAGAGGAAAGTACGTAAAACCAGATTTTGTTAGTAGCAAATTCTATTAAAAAAAAACGATTGGCATGTTTAGCAAAGGAAAAAACACAAGTACCTTAGTAAGTTCTATAATACGTCCAGCATCACCGAGAATGCTAGAAAATGTTAAGTATTGACCTTGATCATTCGTGTATCTAAAATATCCAAAAATAACCAAGATGAAAAATAGTTACTATAATAAAAAATTAAAAAACAAAAAAAAAAAAAAAGTTTTTTCTCCAAGATGTCATGCGAACAATTACGTTATTCAAGAAAAAGACAGGTAAACACAAAAGAGGAAGGTTTTTAACTTGTACTCCTATAGGCGACAAAGTAGGCATTTACGCATCCGAAAACTTTTTTATATGTGTCGTTTATCCACTCTTTATTTCCTTTTTTTTTTTTATGTTAGTAGTTACGTTGAAAAGTAAATAAAAAAGGCACATAAACTTAAAACGAACATAAATATGACGTCGGCCGACTATTTTCTCGAACCCCACAAAAATACTTTGTCATAAATCCCCTTTAAATGGAAGTAAATAATCGAAAATGTAGAAACTCTCTTTCGAAATGCCACGTGTTCCTATCTATGTACCTACAAGAACGAGACATGTGCTCCACAAATGTCAAAAAGACGAGCTAAGAGAACGCGGGAAAGTTGCGGTCGGTAAATTATGTTTCTTTTAGGTAGTTCGTTAATTATCTACACTTAATTGGAGTTTCGTTTTTCGTTTTTTTCCGTTTATAGTTTGCGATTAGATTAGATCGACAAAAAGCTACTTCAGTTATAACCAAATAAATCCATCATAAGATAATAAGATGCTCCATAAGCAAACGTGATCTGAGCTCGAAGAAAGAAGAAGTTGAGCGCCGCTGTTGTAATGAGACTGCAAAAGAGTCAATTGAGATCTATGACTTGCAGAATTCTCCGCCACGCTTTTGCTTCCACCGTTGTAATCGGAAATTTTCACTTTACGAGAACATCCACGGTCCACCGGTCGCAATTTGAGAAGAATCTCCAAGGAAAGCCATACTAGTTAGAAGTGGCTTTGATTCGTCGCCGAAAGTTTTTCTCAGTCTGAATCTGCTGTACGTAAATTTTCGATCGATCCTTGCTGTCACATTAGACGAAGAATTGGGGCACTGTTTTGGCTCCGGGCAGGAATGATGGTGCAAGAATGAAAGTGGGGGCAAAGTCGTAATTGGAGCTGAGGTTTGGTCGTGTTGCTACTTCAAATACTGAATGACGAGTGAATGTAACGTTATTCTCTCGGGGTAAAGTCGTAATTGGGCTTGACTCGTCTTTCTGGTGGTGCAGTCTCGTTCAGCTTTCGCTTCATTAGTTAGACTGAAGTGGATGATAATGGCCGCCCTTGTGCATTTTTTAAAGAGCTTTTATTTCCTTGTTTGCATGAACAGCTTTTCAAGCTTGTCGATATCCTTGTTCTAGCTTCTCTCGTTCAGAGGAAGCGTGCTGATGTGGCACGATGGCTGCATTTGATTCATCGATGATCGATTGAGAAGGGCAGACGAGATTTACCAACAGATGCAGCGCCGGCTCAACAACCTTTGAACATATTTGTCACAAGAAATGTGCAGTAATTGGGAATTTAGCAAACCGAAAAAATGGAATGTAATAATAATTAAGAATCAAAATCATACTTCTGGTTTAACGTCGGCAGGGGTCATTATTGCATCCAAAATAACAGCCATGCCGACTCGACCATTGCTTAGTGTTGCGTTTATGATAATTTCACGGCTATAAGGAATTAAAGTTACGATATGCAATACACCGAGTACGGTTGAAGCGGATCTTGTAACCTATCCCTTATTGATATGTTCTGTAGCAAAAACAAAAAAATTATATATATATATATATATATATATATATATATATATATATATATATATATATATATATATATATATATATATATATATATATATATATATATATATATAT
>NW_012192966.1:730666-757612 GCF_000504015.1 Erythranthe guttata
GTAGTTCGTTTATTAAGATCTATACTTAATTGTAGTTCCATTTTTTCGGTTTTTTCCGTTTATAGTTAGCTATTAGATTAGATCGACAAAAAGCTACTTCAGTTATAACCAAATAAATCCATCATAAGATTATAAAGAGATCAATGTATATTCACGTGCGTCGATCCTTGTTGTCACATTAGAAGAAGAATTGGGACACTGTTTTGGCTCCGGGAAGGAATGATGGTGCAATAGTAAAAGTGGGGGCAAAGTCGTAATTGGAGCTAAGCATTGGTCGTGTTGCTGCTTCAAATACTGAATGACGAGTGAATGTAACGTGATTCTCTCGGGGGTGAAGTCGTAATTGGGCTTGACTCGTCTTCCTGGTGGTGCAGTCTCGTTCAGCTTCCGCTTCATCGGTAAAACTGAAGTGAATGATAATGGAGGCTCTTGTGCATTTTTGAAAAATCTTTTATTCCCTTGTTTGCATGAACAACTTTTCTGGCTTGTCGATATCCTTGTTCTAGCTTCAGAGGAAGCTTGCTGATGTGGCACAATGGCTGCATTTGATTCGCCGATGATCGATTTAGAAGGGCAGACGAGATTTACCAACAGATGCAGCGCCGCCTCAACAACCTTTGAACATATTTGTCACAAGAAATGTGCAGTAATTGGGATTTAGCAAACCGAAAAAAAAGGAATGTAATAATAATTAAGAATCAAAATCATACTTTTGGTTTAACGTCGGCAGAGGTCATTATTGCATCCGAAATAACAGCCATGCCGACTCGACCATTACTTAGTGTTGCGTTTATGATATATTCAGGGCTATAAGGAATTAAAGTTACGATATGCAATACACCGAGTACGTGTTGAAGCTAATCTTCTAACCTATCCATTATTGATATGTTCTGTAGAAAAAAAAAGCAAAACAAAAATATTTTATATATATATATATATATATTTATATATATATATATATATATATATATATATAGACACACACACAAATACCAAAAGAAAAGAGATAATTGCATATACCATCCTTGTGTTATCTCTAACTGTCAACTACCCCCTGTCAAAAAAAAAAATTACTGTCTTGGCTGTTAAATTACTGTCTTAGACTGTATTATCACTGTTTGTGACAGTAATATTATGAATATTACTTTCCCTAACAGTAATATTATTGCATGAGACAGTAATATTACGATCGAAGACAGGTAAATTGCAGGCCAAGACGATAAAATTAATTAATACAGTAAAATTATTGTTTTTGACAGTTAAATTACGGTTGGAGACAGTAATTTAGTAGCCAAGACAGTAATATTAATTAAAATATTTGTTTTAAGAAAAAAAAGTCAATTATTAGTTAAGTTTAGGGGTGGTAAACGAGCCGAGCCGGCTCGCGAACTCGACGAGCCGGCTCGAAAAAAGCTCGAACTCGAGCTCGGGATTTTCGAGCTCGAGCTCGAGCTCTTCGGACGAGCTCGAGCTCGAGCCCAAAATTAGCTGTTCGACAGCTCGCGAGCCGGCTCGCGAGCTGCCTTCTATTTTTTTTTTTTTTTTTTTTTTTTCCTTTTTACATATATATATATATATATATATATATATATATATATATATATATATTATTCTTATTATTATTATTATTATTATTATTATTATTATTATTATCACCATTATTATTATTATTATTAACTAAATAGTAAATAATCTATAATAATAAATATAACTAGTATTTAAATAGAAACAAATCTGTATTACTTAAATAATTCTTAATTATTTAAAATATCTTACTAATAATAATAATAATAATAATAATAGAAAAAATAAAAAATATATATACCTAGAGTTCATTAGTTAGGGGAGAATTTTTGGTAGTTTCCTATGAATAATTTCTAATAAAAAAAAGTTAATAAAAAAGTTAAATAATAATAAAAAATAAAAATAAAAAAAAAATAAAAAAAAAAATTTAATAAGCCTGAGCTCGAGCTCGAGCCAAAAAAAATTGGCTCGATGAGCTCGAGCTCGAGCTCGAGCTCGGGAACATGGACTCGAGCTGGCCAAAAGAGCCGAGCTCGGCTCGTTCCCACCCCTAGTTAAGTTACTGTCTCCGACAGTTACTATTCGAGACATTAATTTAGGACAGTAGAATAAATTAAAATAATTTTTTTTAAGAAAAAATAAAATTTTAAAAAAAGTCAACGCCGGATACCTGACGGCGGTTGACCTACCGAAAAAAAATGTTAAAAAAAAAAAAAAAAGAACGCCGGAGACCGGCGGTCTGTGGTGGTGGCGGGTCAAAATTGGAATTATGGTCAAAATTGGTTAATTGGTGAAATTAAGCTAAATTGTGTTGTAAATCATGAAATTGGAGGTGTATTGAGTTTCAAGGAATTGTGGGTAATTTTAGTATATATAAAATGATTTTCCTTATTTATAAATAAATTTGAATGAGATGAAGTTATTTGAAAGACAAAACAATTGGATATCTTTTTTTTAATTAAGTGCCTTTGTCATGTGCTTTGCCATTAAATTTAAGATCAATTTGGATTTTGGATTTTGGGTTTCGGAAGTGACCGGAAATGGCTAAAATCAAGTGGGCCACATTAAACAAAAAATAGGTTGAAAAAGAAAAGGAATAAGAAGGAACTGGGCCCACAATTTTCGTCCGAGGAAAAAAAAGGTATTACAAAATGAAATTCAGTTTTGGATATGGAAATTGGAAAGGCAGAAATAAAGACGAAACGGCGCCGTTTTGCGGGCAAATCTGCTTAAAAAGGGTGAAAAGTAAATTGAGAAGAAGTACTATTCACGTTTCTCGTACACGTTTAAAATGTGATGAATTCATTCAGCTTCTTCTTTCCCAAAACCCAACTTCACTATTCTCATTCTTCTCATTTTATACAAAACCCCACCCTCGCCGCACCACCACCGGCAACACCGCACAGGCGGCTGAGCCAATAGAGAGCTATAATTCAAGGTACATAAATCTAATTTACATTTGATTCTAGTTTAATGGTGCAACTCTACTATGATTATGTAGAATTGGAAACCCTTTCTCATATGAATTATATACATGAAATCCCCTTTAGTTTTTATTTTCCCTGGTGATGGATAGATGGCTTCATTTTTCTAATTGTTAAAAAGGTGAGAAAGAATTTAAATTAATTGATTGAGAAAGAATTTAAATTCATATGATAATGTGGAAGTCTACCGATTTCATTTTACTCATTCAATACTGAATGTTTTCTCTAACAAAATTTTCCCAAATTGACTATTTCACCTCAGTTCATGTACCGTTTTGTCAACATTTGATACTTGTATTGAGTGGGTATATCTTTTTAGGGCTGATTTGTCTTTGTTCTCATTCTCTGCATATTAGCCCTTGTTTGCTTGACTTTGATATTGTATATGTTACTTGGCATTTATGATTACATACTTCGATTTGGAGTTAATGTTCGATGTAATCTGTAGTCTTCTTGATAAATATTATTCCTCGGAAATTATTGTTTCCATGTGTATATGATCTTCTTTATTGTGTTTTTTATGTTGATCGGAAACTTGAAGCTGAATTGTTTCTAATAAATGTAGGATTTATTTTCTGAAATTGAAAATATGGATACAAATTGTATTTTACTTCATCTGGTGTAAAAACTTAAATTATGCGGATTTGTCTTGAGATATGAAACACATTTTTCAGTTGTCTTTTTGTGGCTTGAATGCTACTCTTGATGTTTTGGTATTAGATTTATTCATTTTAGCAGATTTTCTACCGCATGTTTAATGTTGTCATTACAAGTTCATTCTTCACGATTGTGTTTATTAAATTGAGCCAAAATCCTTGAATGAAAAGTCTAAATAGAAATATAACTCATGTTTTACTAATTTACGTGGATTTTTGAATCAAGTTAGTATATGCTTATGCTACTCCACTTCATGTTAATTTATAAATTAGTGAAACAAAGAGCCACTTATGATGCATAAAATGTGAGAGGAAAAAAAATATATATATATATATATATATATATATAATTTTTATTTTTTCCCCTTTAAAGCATATATATAAATCTTGGGCTTTCCCAATTTTAATATGTAATTTATAAGATGGAGCAAACAGAATATTGCACACAATACAGTCGTAAGTTTTTGGTACATGTATTTTCATGTTAGAACAGACTAGGAATTGCCAATAATTTGCTTCTTAGTTTTTAATGACTTCTTGATTTGGTGAAGGGGACACACTATATCAGTGTCTTTTAAAATTGAATTGTCGTAATGTGATTGTGAATTTCATTATCTCTTAAAGTCACGAATCTTGTTTGTAGTAACAGAAGTGAAGCAGCGTTTTTATTTTCATTTTGTGTATTTTACCAGTGTTTAGTTAATGTGACGCGCTGATTTTGTCTCGTGCAGGGTTTTTCATATTTAACTATGGGAATGGATGAAACTTCGACAAATACACAAACCTCTGTCTCCAAGCATGCATTTTTTGATCTCTCCAATGTTTCTCCATTGGTATTCTTGTATCTTCTAAGAGAATGTTATGCTCATGGTAAATAGAGTGCTAAACACTTCCCTTATTATTTAATATGTAATATAACAATGACTTAGAAAATGAGAGGGATTTAGAAATCTTTGTCTTCAAATTGGGTCTTTCTTGATTTAGAAACATCATCGTTTCTCTTTTCCCATACCTGTGATTCGGTAGCTTCTCTTGAATTTAGAACTATTTGAAGTTGAACTTAATTTTTTTTACATCTTATTTGAAGTCTATAAAGGACCGTAAATATTATCTGCTAAATTGAATCTTAGACAGTACTTTACCTTTGGCCTAACAGTTGAGTATGTATGTACTTATTTTGATAGGAACATGTAAAGCAACACAGAAATTCCATGCACTACAGCAGCAGCTATATCTAGTTTTACTCAATAATTCCAAAGTTGGACCAGCGATTCTAATTGCTCGCTGCCTCTACATATTGCCCGTATTTGATTCATACTGTGATGGATTCAGCCATTTGGTACTATCATCACTTTGCCGTTTCTTGAAAGTAGGAAAGAACAATGAAGATTTAATCGAGGCAAAAGTTTGTGCTGCAAACTTATTCTTGGACATCATTGGTGGTACGGTGACTCACGACGAAGGTGTCGTAGTTAAGATTGTTCAGGGTTTTGATTTCGATTTAACGGATATTGATAAAGTCATGCGTCGTGCTAAAATTGACGGCACGGCGAAAGAAGTGGTTAGAAAATACGCTGACAAGCTAATAGACTTGCAATCGTATACGACTGCTGTTGATATGTTGATACACTTTTCTATCCGCGAGCGTGGAGAGTCTTTTTTACTGAAAATGTTAGAATGCCGACAGCAGAAAGTGGCGGAGAAGTGGGCAACGTATATGGGAAAGTCAATGCTGTGTTTGCTTGTCCAGCAATACGTTGACCAGAAATTATTGAAACCTGCTTATGATATTATAAAGAAAAATAATTTGCGTGAGGAATTCCCGGAACTCTATCATCAGGGTAAAGAAAGGCAAGTCCCCGTAACAATTTTATTTATTTAGTGCTAATCAATCACCTTTGATCAATTTGTTCAGATCGTAAATTGTTAATATATGATTACAGTGCACTGAAGAAGCTAGCAGAAAAAGGTGTGTGGGATATTGCAGAAGCAAGAGCTAATGGTGATAGACAACTTGTTGAATATTTGGTAAGTCGCTGAACTTGCTCTTTACCCGTTCGGACCAAAATTGTATGCATCGACATAAAACTAGCTTGCTAATTTGTTGGAGCAAATACATTCGACCAATTTCCCATGGTATTTTCAAAATTAACTAAAAACGAAAAAAAAGAAAAGAAGAAGAAAATGAATAGAATATTAATCCAAAAGTTGACATTTCAGGTTTATCTTGCAATGGAAGATGGTTATTATGAAAAGGTTGAAGAGCTCTGTGATCGTTATTCCCTCGAAGGTTTCTTGAATTCCAAAGGTATGTGAATGAAGAATCATTCTCATCATTTTATTGGGATTTAATTACGATCATATACAACATAAATGCCAAGTCAATTTGTCAAAGTCTTGAATTAAAATGTTTTTCTTTTCATATAATTGAATTTTCATATTCATACGATGTCTGGATCCTTTGCCAGCCTTGTATTTGACCTTTTAGTTCCGTAGCAAGTATGGTTCTATGTATACACGCAAATTTAGGCCTGATTTTGCTGCGTTAGCATTCTATATTATCTATTGATTCTTTTAAAAGGTTTATTTTCAATTAATTTTTTCTGTTTAGTTTGATCGTCAAGTGACAGTTTTCGTTATGTACCTTTGCATATCCTTTTCTTTAGGGTACATGGAGGGAAAAGCTAAGAATCTCCATTTATGTGAATTATTTAGTTTGTCTATAAGAAGTCCTTTTTTTTTCTTTCTGAAAATTGGCGATCACATTGAGTTAGGGGTGCTATTTATTTTCGTTGCCTAATCAGCAATTTACAATTTTCAGAGCCTGAATCAGATCTTCTAAATCGTCGGTACTTGAACCTTCATGATTTGTCCATTGACGATGTTTGCTGGGTCGATGAATTTAATGGTTTGCGTGACGCAATACGCTACTTTAAGGGATGCAAAGTTGTTGGCCTTGACTGTGAATGGAAGCCTAATTACGAAAAGGGCAGCAAACCCAGTAAGGTAGTTTTAGTTTCTAATTCGTCACTTTTCCCCTGTATGAAAATAGTAGTCTCTGTTACATTATTGAAAATGTGGGCAATTTCTTGAACGTAGAGGCACTATGTCGAGTATTTTAAATGCAGTCTTCACTTCCTATGCGCCTCTGTTATGCAAGTTTTGGTTCCTTGTCGAATTTATCTTCTCCCCTAGTCATAATTTTGCATATGCGTGTGTAAGAGTGAGCATGTATTTGTGGCAGCCCAATTGTCTATGTGTCGTCCTTTTACACTTCTTCTTGTATCTTTTTGACACTTAACTGTTGAATAGTATCCTAAAAACATGGAAATGTTAGATTTCTACGAATCTTTTGTCTATGATTCGATCTGCTTGATTTGTCATGTGCCATTTTGCATGTGAATATATGTGTTTGTGCACCGCCTGCATATGCATGTGCGAGAGCAACTTCTTTGTGTGCATATACATGTGGATCTCTCGGTACCTTTATATGAGATTCTTATAAAGGTAAGAATCATTAATTTATTGAGTCTTTCATTCTTTTTAATAATAAATAGCATCTTTCTAAATTTTCAATTTAAGAAATATGCCATTTGACTAACCATGGAGCATTGCAAGATTGGGGTAGAGGTTTCATAAAATTATTGATTACATGATTTGTTATTAACTTGTTTCAAAATTATTTTAAGATTTTGAAAAGTATTTCACGTGTTTTCGAAAATTATTTCATTTGTATAAAAAACTACTTCCATTACGTTCACGACACCTCAAGATAATATATAAAGGCTATCATCAGCGTTTTCATTGTGTGCAAGATGTAAGAAAATTACAAACATGACCTTGTCTTGTTACCGGAAACACTAAAAGGTTTCTTTTTTGGTGTTTAAAAAGCATGTCGATATTTGTGTAGATAGTGAAGAGTAGAGTACAGTGTCTAATACCTAAGACATTAGTACCTATTTATAGTGTTACGATTATGCACGTAGCCACAAATTTAGTAGGACGAAATTACTTCCTCTTGTGGGATGTTAAAAAAGTTAATAGGTGCTACAAAGTTAAGTTTGTTTTTGATATTTTCAAACTTAAACTTTGTAACAATCTCCCACGAGGTTTAAAAATTATATATGTATATGTAATCAATGAAGGTAATTGAATACGTCTAAGCATTTCATTGTTGGTATGTGTTCACGCCACAATTCTTGTCTTGCTTGTATACGTCTAAGCATTTCGTTGTTACTGGTATGTGTTTACTTAACTTCACAAATTGATCACAAAATTACAATAACTGATTTTTCTCAAGTATTCAAATATCACCACATTATCTCAATCTTTCATGTCATAAAGTAGGTAGGAGATTTTAAATCTGAATTGAAATCTCCATTAATATCATTCATTCGATTTGATGTAAATAAATCATCACTTATAATAAAATAAATTCTTGTCATTTTGATTTTCGTGTAGTGCATAACTATCTGATTATACATTGATCTTCATCTCTTTTCATTTAATGTTTATTCTATGTTGTTACTAAATCCTCAAGGATTTAAAGACAGAGTTAGATACGAATTCAAGTGCATGTTGTGTAGAGAATCGAGCATACAGTAGAGGCTGTTTCTACTACCTAAAACCTAAAGAAAAATTTATTACAGTCGAGTAATAGCTATGAAAGGGGAATTAAGTTTGTTTTGGAAAAAAACCTTGAAAATTGTAACATAGAAGGGGAATTAATAGTCCATTTTTTATTACATGGGATGTAGTGGATTTATTGTAGCGTAATATGTTCTTTCTTTATTCGATCTCAATACTTAGTAACAAGTTCTATACAGAATCAGTAATTTAATTACACGACTAATCTCTTTACTGCGCATTTCGTTCTCCGCTTCGAATCCTTCTCCTTCCCCTGAGAAAGTGAATAAGGTTTTCGCTTTCCCTTTTTATTTAATTACACGACCAATAAGAAATAATTTCTACCACGTCTTTATCTGTCTTATTTACTTTTTAGTCCCTCTCCACAAAAATTGATTCGGTTTCAGTAATGGAGAGATTGCAATTATGACAGATATCTTAATTTTGGTTGAAGATCTATATATATATATATATATATATATATATATATATATATATATATATATTTCTGTGTATGTAGCTTAATAATGAAATTTGGTCTCTTAATGCAGGTTTCTATCATGCAAGTAGCCTCGGAAAAGAAGGTTTACATATTTGACCTTATCAAGCTCTATAATGATTCTCCAAGTGCGCTAGACGAGTGCCTTTCCTGCATACTGCACTCACCGAGTATTTTAAAACTTGGTAAGTTACGTCTAAATCTTTTAGTACAGAAACGCAATAATTCTGTTAAGAAAAGTACAACTGTAATCTATTTCGGAAGTTGCATGAATAAAAAAGAAAAATAACTCGATTCAGTTCTTTTAGATTTAAGTCCAACTATGTCTTCTTTCATTATTATCAACGGCATTAATGTGCTTTATTATATGCTGTTGCTACTGGTATCCTTTCGGTTTTCCCCAGTGGCGAAGCCAGGATTTGATAACTAGGGCGGCCGAAATTAATGACAACAATGATTGTTCCAAGGTTGTCGACTCTAGGATTTTGTGGACTTAAATTTCGGGTGTTCAGTCCGAATTTTTTTTAGGATTTCTTGTTTTCTTTTATGACAAAACAAGAAGATAGGAAAATAAAAATCTTGGGACTTCTTTTGCACTAGTTCGAACTTTGGGCGGACTAAATAATAAAATTGAGTAGACTCATATATTATTTTTCTATGTTTTTTTTTTCAATTAAAAATACTTAAATTTACCTTCTATATAAAATTAAATTGTTAAATATTATAGGAGCACACTACAAATGCAATAAGTTATATCATTAGGATTTTTCATCTTCTATAATGTATTTTGCAGGCTACAATTTTCAGTGTGATGTACATCAGCTTGCACATTCTTATGGAGAATTGAACTGTTTTAAGCACTTTGAGATGCTGCTTGATGTTCAGAATGTGTTCAAAGAACCACGGGGTGGTCTCTCCGGTCTTGCGGAGGTAAATCCTTTCAGTTTTTGCTGCTTTTTTTTTTTTTTTTTTTTTTTCCGGATATTTTGATGTTTGTGTAAAAAAAATTAATACTATTTATTATGCATTTGTTGGAAATAGAAAATATTGGGAACCGGTCTGAATAAAACTAGACGAAATAGCAATTGGGAGCAACGACCTCTGAGTGTCTATCAGGTGAGAGTTTTTCGTATTTAACATTTTCCGATCATGTTAGTCGTGTTGTGTTCGATGATTGATGTGCATGCTCTTTTGTTTTGTCGAATTGCCTTTTTGTGGACGTGTTAATTAATGTCTTTGCAGCGATGTAAAATATATAAAATTGTTATATATCATATGTCGAATTAAAATGATTTAAGTTTGGAAGTTGATGTATGCAATTGAATATATTAAATGCAGCTGGAATATGCTGCTCTTGATGCTGCTGTGCTCGTCCACATATTTCGGCATGTTAGAAGGCAATCCGAGCGGCCTTCAGGTGCACAAGATGGGCATGCCAAGATTGAATGGAAATCATACATTGTATGGACTCTCTCTCTCTCTCTCCCTCTCTCTCTCTCTCTATATATATATATATATATATCTAACCAACTATATATTATGCAGATTTCCCATATGGGCAGCTCAAAAGGGCACTTAAACCGGAGAAGCCCACGAAGATGAATAGGTTATGACGTTTCTTCAGTTAGGTAGAGCTAGTGAGCCTATTAAAAGTAGAGTTTACATTTGATTAGACTTTTATTTTGAACAGTTTGATGGTTAAATGAAAACTTGGATATGTTGGCAAGATACACTTGTTTTAAGAGAGGAAAGTGTACAGTGTAAAAAAAGTGGGCTACTTTTTCATTTAGATAGTAGTAGCAAAAAGAAAACATTGAAAAACACACATTTCATGCACAAAACATGCACAAGTTTCACATCATTCATTATCAATGTGGTAAATATTTATTTGCTGAAGTGCATTGATATGCGTTCCTTACTAACGAGACAAGGTGGTAAAGCATGGCCGTTCGGAGGTTTCCGGAAAGCCTCCGGCGCATCGATGTCGGACACCAAGAAAGTAAACCCTCGCCAATGCAACGAGGAAGCCATTTGTCATGCTATTTTTCTATATAGAAGAGGCTCCACCGAAGTGATCGTAGTAGCGGGCCCGTCCTAATCATTATGAATGAGTTACCTCCCTTAGATCTTAGATATGTAAGCCTCCTTGGCTTTTATATGAATAGGTCTACTTCACTTGTTATAGGATGAGCTCTCCCGAGCCCAGCCTCATCAATAGGAAGCTCCTTGCGGACTTAGCAACATTGATCTTAAAAGCAACCTATATATGTAATGTATTTTTACATTTTTAATTAATAATTTAAGTAAATAGTAGTAATACTTTTCTATAAAACGGTAATTATTTGATCTTGTACCTCGGTATTGTTTCCGGAGCTTAGATGTTGCATTTTCTGCAAGCCAGTGCATCTCCATTCTTGGAGATTGCTGAATTCATTTTGTAAATGAATCATACCAGATGTATAATTTATTTTATACCTTTGGCTTCGAAAAATAATAATCATCCTATAAAATAGAAAATACAAGTTAGCTTGATTTTAATGCATATTTACTCAGTTATTGTGAATTTGACTTTAGATAGTAAACGTATGCTATGTATTCCTTTCCTTCATTGCCAGTGCTTGTATTTTCAATGGATCATTAATTTGGGCTAACTTGCGAATAAATAAAATAATTAATTAGCATGAAACTTAATTTATATATTGAATTCTGATGATGCTAAATACTTAGATCACATGGGATAGTGTGGTAAACGAGTAGGGAGAGCAAAGTGGATCAGTAGCTTGTCAATTAGATGGTCCTGTGGTCCCTGCGAAATTAACATACGTGAACTAAGTCGGGGGTCGATCCGGCGGAAACCCCTCCGACGCTCAAGTCAGATGTACGGATCGTGGAGATAGTAGAGGAATATGAGCTCTAGAATATTTGTGAATAATGGAACGCACATTAACAAAATGAGTAAAACCTCTATTTATATGTCGTTTATTGGGTCGGTTTGCTTTGTTGGGCCCAAGGCTTGTTTAAAGGTGTTTTGGGCTTTCGTGTACCGGGCCCAATTGAGAAATGAATCGTGGGCCCATTGGGCCGATCTAATTAGGTATATCACTAAGCCCCCAACTCTTGAGTTGAGGCGAGAGACTTGTTGAAATGGTGCCGGATCATGTCTGGAGTTTAAATGTTGCATAATTTGAATTGTTTCCGTTGTTGTAGAATTATTTCGTAAAGAAAAAAAGGGGTAATTGTGTTTATTTGGCAGGAAGATATATACTTGAATATTATATTAGTGCCAAATAAATAGAGTCCTTTGACATGAGAGAGAATTAAAATCTATCTCTTGTGCGGGAATAAATATGGTTAAGTATTTTTTTGGCTTTTTCTCTGTGTTCTTATTTGTATTTTTTGTGGTAGAGTAGAAGTTTATCCCTTGTTTAAGTATTTCTTCTGAAAGAGAAATTTATCATGTCGAATCCGGGTAAATCGAAATCCTTGCAAATTAAAATTCGAGATCCAGTTAAAGGGAGCGAGATGCCTTTTGGTACTGTGGGTATGGAATGCGAGAAGCTTATAGTATCGGGTGCGGAAATCGAGTCCTCGGCGGCTGGTGCACGGATCAAGGGGAGATGGGAGGTAGTTGGTGGCAGTGTCGGGTCAGCTATAGCCGTCGGCTTGGACCGAGCCGCCACCACCAAATATTTGTCTCTAGGCGCGCGCCACGAGGTGGCTGTGGCTCCGCGTGGAGAGCTGGAGCCGACGGCTTGCACGCTGATCGAGGAGAGGAGAGAGGAGAGGGCGCACGCATCGGGCACAGGGACCGAGCGACGCGCGCACGCGTCGAGCACGGAAAAATATGGACGCGCTCGCGTGGGTGGCGATTCACGAGTGCTGGGCGCGCTTACGCAGCGACGCGCACGCGCGTTAGCTGCGCAGACCAAGGATGACGCACGCGCGCTGCCCAGTCCTGGGGCGCGTGCGGGCACGTCGGTGAGGGGATTGGGGGCGCGTGCGCGCGCGTCTGATATAGGGAGTGGTGCGCGTGGGCGCGCGTCGCTTGGGGAATCGCGCGCGCGTGAGGGAGCGTCTCTTAGGGGTTCTCGCGCGCGTGAGGGCGCGTCGGGAAGCCATTGAATCTTGGAGCGATGATGTGGGACCTAGTGTGAATGTTTTTTAGCATGCGGATGGGGTTGGTACGAGTAGGCGTTGTTCTCGACCTCATGTCGTAGATTTTGGGAGTGATAGTGATGAGTTGCATGAATCAAATTCGTCGAGTGAGCCTGCCGGAGCGTATGGTGGAGTGGAAGCGATGGTTGAAGTGGAAGAGGAAGATGATATTCTGCTTGATGATGTTGAGATGGATACGAGGAGGCAAAAGAAGACTAAGCCGCTCAATCTTGATTTAGTTGATGTTGATAGTACATTGACTGAAGAGCATTTGCGGTCTATTCGTCGGTTGGTTGGAGTGCCAAGGAATATCGAGATGCTTTTGCCTCAGAAGGGCGAGCGTGTATACTCGCCACCTGTCGGGTTTCATATGGTTTATTTGGCGTATTTGACGTGCACTTCCCAGATCACTCCGCATCCGACTTTGTTGAAAATATGTGATGAGTTTAAGATAGGGTATAGCCAGCTTTCTCCGACTGTGCTTCTTACGTTTGAGGCGTTTCACCATAGGGTGTCGAAAGTGGGGTTGCCTAGTAGTATCAATTTGTTCAAGGCATTTTTTACGATGCATCGGCCGAATAACTTAACCTTCTTTTGTGCTCATCCACGGGTTCCCTACAAGTTTTTGAAGAGTGTGAAGTTGTCATGGGGAGATTGGAAGTCTCGTTTCTTTTATGTGAAGGCTCCCTCTTTTGACGTCCCCTTAGTTTGGAACCCCACATGTGAGAATTTCAAAATTACCGAGAATATGTCTAAGAGGATCATAGAATCTGGGTTGTGTGATGTGGAATTTAATCCGAAGCATTTGATCTCGGATGGTCAGCGACGCATACCCTTTTGTTTTATCAATTTTTTTTTTCTTTTTTTTGTATTGAATTCCAACTTGCTTGATGTGTTATTCTTCGGTTTTATTTATCTTTTGTCTTTATTTTGCAGGTGATTGTATCGATTTTGCGGCGCTTCGAGCTAAGGCGAATGGCGCTTCAAAGAAGTCTTTGAAAAAGGCTCCCTTGAATTTGGGAGAGTCATCTGGTGGCATGCCTCGAGAGATAGTTTGTGTGGAAACTCCTCGAGTGCGTGAAGACGACCGTAGTTATGATGATGAATTGGAGGTGCGCGATCCCATGAACGGCATTGGTAACGGAAAGACAGTGGACACCGAGTACGTAGCTGCACCGTAGCATCCTCGGGTAGATCCGGAGGTACCTTATGCGTTCCATGGTGGAGCACGGAAGCAGTTGTTTACTTTTGGGGTGAATCGCGAGGGGAAAGAGTCCTATTGGAATGTGTCGAACCGTAGTCTCACGATGTTGAGTACCGAGGGTTTCGTTCGAGACTATGATCGTACTCGGATGTCCGGTAAGGGTTCTTCTCATATGCTTGAGTTGGCTAGCGGAGAATTATGTCGGGTGAGTGTTTGTTGTACGACAAAGTTTTATTCCTATTTTTTTTTTCTTCTGGAACCAACTTTTGTTGTGTTGATATAGGCGCTAGCTACTTGGAGGTTCCTCATGGAGCAAGATGAGAAAGTAGAAGCTAGGAAAGAGGAGGAGCGGGCTCACTGGAAAGCGCGTGAAGAGGAGCTTCGAGGCCAGTTGGAGATAGCGCAATCCGATCTCGCTCAGAGGACGAAGGAGCTTGCTCAGGTGACGGAGGAGCTTGAAGTTAGTAGAGGTGAGGGGAAGGCCTAGAAGAATGAGGCTGAAAAGTTGGACAAGTGCTATGATTTGCTGAAAGCTAAGTATGAGACTGAGAAAGCGACGGGAAAGAGGTTTCTCGCGACGTCGGAAGGTGCTGCTTATAAGGAGTCCGTCGTGGAGGAAACCGAATGTAGCTTCCGGGGTAGTGCAGCTTGCCGTGCTATGATTGAGGAACGTGCTTTGGCTGCAGTCTACATGCCGTTAGTCCGCACCTGTCGCAAATATCTTCGCGAGGTGGGTGAAATTAGTGAGAGGGTCATTCGAGGGATGGAGCCCGGTATTCTTGATGAGGGAGAGGAGGTGGATGATGCCAATGAGACGGGCACTGAGCTTGTGGATGACATGGTTGCTGATGATCCTACTACGGGGGCGTCTTCCGCTCGTGGTGGGGAAGCTTAGAGTTATATGCGATAGTTCGGTAGGATAGTTAATCTCTCTTGTGTGTGGAACACTTGGTTTATTTTTATCTTTGACGTAGATGGGTATGTCCACTACTATTTCATTTGAATTTTCTTCCGTGTTTGAAATTTCAAGTTTTGATATTTTGATATATTTATTTTGACATTGTCAAGAGTTTTATGCGTTGCTTATATGTGTTCACATTTAACATTGTACGCGATGTACTTGAGGATGGGATCAGTCTCCCAAGATTTTTGTTAAGGGTCGTGCCCTTTGTTTGACCACATGGGTCGTAAATATGTTAGGACCGTGGCCACGTTTTAAATGGAGGACCCATTAAAATAACATAGAGAGACTCAGATAGTCCAACTGGCCAGGCTATATAGATTATCTTAATTTCTTTAAGTGTTCGTTGGGTTGTAATGATACGAACTCGTCGTAACGGTTACGTAGTATAGAAATAATAACCTTGAAAGTAAAGAAAAAACTTGATTTATTCATTGATGGAAACTGCGAATTGTCACAAGCCTACGTGAGGCGAAGGGAGATAAACTTGTAAAAAGAGAATGATTCGAAATAATGAAAACTATTCTACGTAACTATAATAATTGGTTCTTCTTCCACGTCTTCCTTGTACTCGTCCGTGCTTGCTGTACTGGTGGTAAGAATATTTCAATGATACATTTAAAAATATTTCAAGTGCAAGGCTTCAAATGTAATTCGCCTGCACTTGAGGGGGCGTATTAGAGATATTAATATTAAATGATACATTTCACTAATAGCTTAAGCTTTTGGTTGAGATGGTCATTCAACACCATCAACACCCTCTCTCTCTCTCTCTCTCTCTCTCTCTCTCTCTCTCTCTCTCTCTCTCTCTCTCTCTCATATTTATTGTTCATGTTCTTATTCTCCACAACTGTCATATTTAACCCTTAACCACCAAAATTTGTCACCAAACATCCTAATAATTATATTTTGTCTATTTCTCTACTCTTAACTCAATCCCATTAAATGAGGCTATTGGTGTGCAAGATACTGCCTGAGATCCTTTGGTGGGACCATCACCCGCCATGGAAATACCTTCAGCTCTACTTGTTCACGAAGATGGTGTACAGAATGAACCCTTAGCCAGCAAAATCGTTTCCACCTACCGGCCAAGGAGAATGGAGCAATTCCAAATGACTCTGCAGAACCATCCACAAAACAGACTGTTAGAGTATATTATATTATAGAACTCTTGTAATACTAGGATTCTAGTATGATTCAGTTACCTAGATTAGTTATGATTCAGTTACCTAGATTAATTATGATTTAGTTACATAGTTAAACTCTATTACCATGCAATATTTCTCTATATATATTCAATGCAAATCAACCCATAACTAATGGGGGTTTCTATTACGTTTTAATTCTCTATTTCTCCAATTCTATTCTTCATATATGGTATCAGAGCCTAGGCAAACCTAGCCGCCTCTCCCCTACCTCTCCTCAGTCGCCGCCGTCGAACTGTTGCAACAGTTCGTCAAACAGTCCTCCATGGCCGGTGACGAAACAAATCCTCCACCTACCGCCCTTCTCAATTCTAACATGGCATCATAGCCATGACCACGACCCTAACTTTCTCCCTCCCCCGGTGGTGGTACTCTTCTCTTCTACTTATATTCTTTGTTTTACTATCTTTCTTCTTCTATCTTTTTCAGCATCTTCTCTATTTTTTCCGACATTTTCTTCAATCAGAGGCATGACCACCCCAATTTTCTCCATTCCCCGGTGGATGTACTCTTCTCTTCTAACCTATATTTTTTGTTATAATGTCTTTCTTTTTATATATTTTCTGACCACCACCCAAATTTCCTCCCTCCCTTGGTGGTGGTACTCTTCTCTTCTAACTTATATTCTTTTCCGACATCATCTTCTTCGTCACGTGACAAGAGTCTTACTCTATCGTCATAGTCGGTTAGCAAGTGATTGTCCAGTCTTCACGTTCGTCACGCTTCGACTGCGGGGCGTGTTAGAATATATTATATTATATAACTATTGTAATACTAGGATTCTAGTACGATTCATTTACCTAGATTAGTTATGATTTAGTTACCTAGTTTAACTCTATTACCTTGCAATATTTCTCTATATATATTCAATGCAAATCAAGCCATAACCAATGGGGGTTTCTATTACGTCTTAATTCTCTCGTTCTCCAATTCTATTCTTCCTATACAAGTTTCTTCACCTGCTGCCCAAAATATTATTTCGATGGCCATGGAGGTCGGCAACGTCCAACCCAAGGTTCCTTCACTGCTCTCCACCTATGAATCTACCCTGGGGAAGATAGCTGAGATAGCTTCAAGAATTAATAAGGACAAAGAGTTATGCAACGAGGGTAACTCGAACTGTTCTAATGCTATAAGTACTGAGCTAATAGTTTTATCGTACCAACCCTCACTCACACTCATTGATCGTATGGGTCAATTACAAGGATATCATGACGAGGCTCTGATGAACAAGACGATGATAATGAGTGCTTTCATATCCCAGAAAATACACGATCAAATGGCAAAGAATTAGAAGAAAAAAAGCTCCAGTAGATCTATTTGACCCAAAATCTGACACCGAATACCAACGACGTGAACCAAAAAAAAAACAACCTCGTTCTAAATGCTATCAAATTCCCAAAACTGACCTTCACACGCGCTTAGGAACAAAGATATTGGGTTACTCTAGAGATATTTGAATTTTGTAGAGCGTTATTAATTCACCATTTTTCTCTTTCTTTGATTCGGCATTTCTTTATTTTCGTTTGACCCCATTAGGGGTTTTGTTTTTTGTTTTTTTTACCCCAATAGGTTTTTTTTCTTTTCGTTTCACCTCAATAGGCGGTTTTTGCTATTTATGATTTCTATTGCATTTTAATAAAATTTCTTTAAAAAAATATTGACCATGTGGTTATGTTGAAGACCATAGGAGAACTAATCACTCTTAAAAACATATAAAATTAGTGTATAAGAATAAGCCATATTGGCAACCTAGTTATAAAGCCTAAAAGGTCACCTTTTAACAATGGAAATGACTCATACCTAAACTATATTAAAGAAACCTATATTCAAGCTAATTCTAATCACAAAAGAATTCTAAAATAATTAAAAAAATAATAAATACTAAATAAAAACGTTAAAAAATAAATTAAATAACTCATACTTCAAGTCGACTTCAAGATCATCCTTCTAAACTCATATAGATATTTGGACGTGCACATGCAAAAACTTCAAGCTCCACTTCAACACTGTTCCACTTTGAATCTCTCTTCGCTCAAAACATGAAAGTTGTATCTCTTTCAGTTGTATTTACAAAGAAGATTAAATCACCTTTATTAGATGTTATATAACAGAGTTATCACCCGGATGGTATAACTGCAAAAAACATACAAGAATTTTGGGATGCATAGGGATTCGACTTGTCCAACGAATTTCGCTCTTTCTTTTCTTTCAACAAAAGTTTTTGGGAATTTTTTGCAAGTAGATTCTTTAATTATTCTTAGCAACGTAATATTGAATTCTAGTTCAATATAACCACATGGTTAATATTCCACCTTCACAATAAATTTTTTTTTGCTCTTTATAACGATGGGGTCATTATTCCATGTTTCCCAAGTATTGAATCCTTTGTAACGGACGTTCCGTGTTTTTGCTTCCGCGTAAGGTATTGGGTCTCGTAATAAGTTTTAAGGGGTTTGTATTAGTATTAAAAAGGTAGAATCAAATTAGGAAACAAACCTTTAAGAATATGAGATAAACTAAGAAACTAACTGATACGAACCCTGTAAAATATGTTAGGAGAATCAATACCTTACACGGAAGCAAAAATGGAACGTCCAAAAACAGAGGAGTCAATGATGGAGGAACACAAAATAATGACCCCTAAGATATAAACTATTATTATAAAGGTGGAATATTGACCACGTGGTTATATTGAACAAAAAAAAAATATTACGTCACAAAGAATAATCACAAGAATCAACTTGCAAATATCCCAAAAAGTTTGGTTGTAGAACAACGAATGAGAACTAATCTCTCATAAAAAAATGTTAATATTCATGCAGAATAATAAGCCATATTGACAACATGTATATAAAGCCTAAAAAATCACCTTATAATTAAGCTAATTCTAACCACAAAAGAATTATAAGATATTAAAACATAAAAAATCTAATTAAACTACTTTTACTTCAATATGACTTCACGATCATCCTCCTAAACTCGCGTAGACATTTGACTATGCACATGCAGAGATTTCAAGCTTGATGTAGGCATTGTTCCAGTTTGAATCTTTCTACGCTCAAAATATTAAAGTAGTAGCCCCTTCCGTTGGCTTTCCAGAGATTTTTGAATCACCAATAATAGACATCACACTCAAGAGATATAACCTGAATGGTAAAACTAACAGAAACATGCCAAAATTTTGGGATGTATGAACTTCGACTTGTCCAATGAATTCCCCTATTCCTTTACTTCCAATTCCACAACATGGACCCTTCAAAGTTCTTATTGAATGTTCATTCTTCGAGGCTAACTCGAATAACTTCTTTAAACTCCTACTCTTTTGCTTCTTCAAATTTTCCATCTTGGAGCTTGTCGTTACCGTATATGAGTCGTATTAGGCTTAATAATCGGTTGCCAATATGGATTATTAGTATGCACTGTTAGAGTAGGTGACCAACAAGCCAACTTGTGGCTGTGGTCTTTCGTATTTATTATGGTAATAAACGAACCTTTATTCGTATTAATGATAAAACACCTTGGCATTCTATATCTTTGTCCCTTTGTCACAAGCATAGATATAGTCCTTACAGTTATTACAAGTACTAGTAATTGATCGTTAGGATCGTGAGATATTTACTTAAGTATTATAACTGTTAAACGTGTTCCTAGTCGAAGGGTTACGCCACCAATGAGGATATCGGCCTTTCCCATTAGAAGACTAGCACTTAGTGTATGTGTACTGCATCTCATCAGTAAACGGTATTGTGATATCGGCATGCATAAGTGGGTGCTCGTAAGTTGACGAGTTCACTGAACTCCCTCACCCTAGAAATCTCTAAGTGGTTCCCAATAATCGAGTAGAGATATCTATGGTATAGTTGTACACCATTAGTCCTTATGACCTAGACATCACCGTGACTTCACTAGAGGACCAGCTGTATCGTGACCTGTCTCTGAGTTCCACCGAGGACCATCCCAAGGGCCAGTGTTCGTGCAGTCCGAAATCTAGTGGGAGGTCTGTGCATTGTAGTCGGGGATTCGATCGCTAGAATAGTCTTGGATGTCCTGTGTGTTCTGAAAGTTTGTAATCATTCTAAGTCTCTGGCCAGAGCTGACTAAGTGATGATTAGAGAATTCGATTCTCTAAGTCATGCACGTGACGATTACAACACTTGGAACGATCGCACCGTCATCGAACATATAAAGAGGTCTCGATGAACCAATGCCTCTAGTTCGATCGGGACATATGTATCGAAGGGACCGTACTGTACGTTAACTATATCTGAAGGTTCTTGCAGGCACTTCATTTGTATCTAGGGAATCATGACGCGTAGTTGCTAGACGCCAATCTTGATTCGTTGGGTGATTAAGGTGAAACGAGCTTCATCTTAATCGTGACTCGAAGGGGACGAGTTTTGACCACAAAGGGTTGTGGGCCCACGGCTAGCTTACACCTGAACCATCGAGGGTCACACTGCTCGTGCACATGAGATCTTTGAATAAACGGTCAGAGATAAAGTAGTTTATCTTTGCATGATTGGAAGTCAATATGATTGAGTCCAACATTCATAATTTGGAATTATGAATGAGAATAAGAAAAGGAAAAGAATAGGCGAACGTGTTAGTGAACTTTCTAAATCGGGAAGTTTCCAAATTTAGAAAGTGCACTGAACTAGGGTTTCCACTTTTGGAAAGTTGGAAAATGAAAGATGGCACTCGTAATGACGAGGGAATTATAATGATTCCGAAAATGTAATCGTTGCAATTTTTCGGTCATTGAATTAAGAGAGACGAGCAAGAGAAAGTACTAACGGACTTAAGCTGTTGGGCCCTGTCCAACTTAAGCCCGCTAGGGTTTTATGCAAGGGACTATAAATACATGATTTATAGGCCTTGCACAAACACACACAAAAACCCTAACCCTAAGCGGCCGTCCACTCTCTCTCTCGGCCTCTCTTTCCGCGGCCATCACCGCGCCACCGTCGCCGGAATCGGCCGTTCATCGGCTGTTCCTCTTTCGGTATTCTTTCTCTTTTCGTTTCTTCCGTTTTATTCTAACTACTTCGTGTCTAGTGCCACGTTTTAGTAGATCGAAGTATACGAGGTGAAATCCGAGAGGAGGAAGATCGTAGATCGAAGAATCGAGGAGCAACCACGAGCCGAAGCTGCACGCTGCCCCACGCGCCGCCCCGAAGCCGCGCGTATACCGCACGCGCCGCCGTGACCTCACGCGCCGCTGCTGCCCCGATTGTACGGATTGGTTTCCGTAGAAATCTCGACGTGTTAAACGCTCCTACCTCACGCGTCAAGGGGTAAACACACGAAACCCTAGTTTCGTTTCGATTAGGTTTAGACTATGATTTCATGTTTGTTTCGTATGATTTTATGTGATTATGTGTAATCGTTTTAAATCATTACAAGCATGTTATTTGGTTTAAACGCGAGCATGTTAATTGATTTAAATTCGGTTAAATTTATTAGCATGTATGTTGTTTTTAATTTCGCTGGAAGCGCAAAGGTACGAAATTAATTGATTTAATTATCGGGCATGTGCTTATGTGTTTTAAAGTCGTTTAATTCGCATAAAATTTTTGTTTTCCGCTGCGTACGCGTGCCCGAAACCCAACAGTGGTATCAGAGCTCGTTGCGCAATTATCTGCGTTCGTTTTAATGTGCTATGATTTTATGCATGTTCGATTTATTAAAGTAGTGATCGTCGTATTATGTAATTGGGAGTTTTCGTAAGTTTAAAATATTTTTGAAATATTGTTTAGAATTTTCCAGCTTTAAAATTGTTTAAAATTGGAAAATCGGATCTGAAATTATTTTTAAAACATCGGTTTTTAATTGTTCGGATCGAACCGGTCGAACCGGCCGGTTCGATGGTTGTGTGCGATTTAGTTGACCGAATCCAAGTGGATTCGGGTCGGTCAGACCGGTTCTCGGTCCGACTGACCCGGCCCACTGATTTGGGTCAGCTGGACCGGGCAGAACCGGACCGCTTCGGTCCGAACCGGTTAGACCGGTTGGGCCGAACCGGTTCACTGAAAAAAAAAAAAAAAAAAAACAATTTCAGATTTCTAAAATTAAACTTAAAACAAATTGATTTTAATTTTTGGAAAATTATTTTCAATTAATCCCAATTAGATAATTGGATCGACAATCATCTATTTTAGTAAATAGGTGTTAGATTAATTAAATTGATTTAAATTGTTAAATTGATTTCAATTAATAGAACACATATATAATATTGATTATAAATTCAACTTAATTAGTAGTACCTCAACATTATTTGAATGATTTATGCTAGTTGAGGTTCTATAATTATTTTGAAAAACTCGATAATTAATTAATGTAATTAATTATGAAATTAGGTCGTATGTTCCTCTTAGGACAATATGCGTTTCCATATACCTTTAGAGAACATAGATGTAGGAATCACATAGACCAATCCGAACCTTCTGATGAGATAAAAACTTTTTAATAAAACCCCTCATTCTTAATCTAATTAAGAATCATTTCAAGCTATAAAGAAAAACCCAATCTGTTGAGTTATTTCTTTCCTTCTGCCAACGGTTGGATTATGTGTAGCCCTTTACTGTAGTGCAGTAAGCCGTGTTAGCGGGGAGTGCTATGGTAGAGTAAGCTGTAATTCAATTGACATATTGATGAAGGTAGCCATAGAAAAGGGTTATGTTGGATTAACGTGGTCGGCTAGATTAACTAGGGACTGCATTAGTTTGGCATAATCAAGTTCTATGAGCATCTTTGATTGGTAGGTTCGACTTGACACACGACGATTTTGATATTCGCGAGATTAACTTAGGTCATTATCAAGTGTGAGGAAAATTAATTTATGGTCATATTGTGGATATGATTGATTGTGATCTACCTTTGGGCAAATATAATCGGGCTAGATTAACTACGGGTTATATTTGTCTATTGGACCTAAAGCCCATCAAGAAAAATCAGTTTTCTCGTTTGTCTACTAGAGGGAAGTGGAATTCGATAAAATTAGTGGGAGAACAATTAAATAACATAAGTCCAAACATTTAATTGTAACAATCATTTAACGCGAATCTCTAATAATCCTCTTCTCTATATGTCTCAGATAATTATGTCTAAGAATCCCATAATGTCAATCCTCGACAATAAACTCAATGGCCCTAATTACCTAGATTGGTTGCGTAGTCTTAAGCTTGTGCTAACTGTTGAGGGGCGTCTCTATGTTTTGAACGAGAGGCTTCCCGCCACTATACCTGCCACAGCGACTGATGCTGAAAAGGAAACTTATGAAGTTTGGAAGAAAGATGACACTCATGCTAGGTGCTATATGATAGCCGCCATGGAGCCCGCGCTTGCGAGGAAATATGAGTCTCACTTGCATGCTTTCGATATAAAGGCTCATCTCGATAGCATGTATAGTGAGAATATTAGGGCATCGAGGTACGCTGCTACAAAGGAGTTGATCACAGCGAGACTGCGCGAAGGGACTTCGGTCCACGAGCACTGTCTCAAAATGATCACTCTCCTTGAAAAGCTAGTGAATCTTGATGTCACCCTCCCGGCCAAGCTCTCGTTGGATTTGATCCTGTTGTCTCTTCCTAGTTCCTATGAATCGTTCATAGTGAACTTCAACATGAACAAACTAGATCCTCCCTTGGATGAGTTAATGAACATGTTGGTCAGCTTCGAGTCCACCATTAAGAAAGAGAAGTCTGTTCTCGTTGCTGCTACTTCTGGAAAGAAGAGTTCTTTCCAAAAGAAGAGAAAGGAAAGAGTTCTTTTCCCTAACAGCAAGTTCGAAGTGGGTGAAGGTAGTGGGGGCCCCAAAGCAAAGGTTAGCAAACAAGTTGATGATGCTTGCCATCACTGCGGAAAGAAAGGACATTGGCGCCGCAACTGCAAGGCTTACCTGAACCAGAAAGGTTCTGAAAAGGGTACGTATTTCATTGACGTAAATTTGTCTGTCAACTCTTCTTCTTGGGTATTGGATACGGGCTGTGGCTCACATTTGTGCAATGATTTGCAGCTAATGACAAGAAGTCGAAGACTTAGAGCGGGTGAGACCTACCTAAGGATGGGGAATGGAGCAAGAGTTGCTGCTGAAGCCATTGGCACAATTTACTTAAATGTTTTGGATTCTAGTTTTCCTATTGTTTTGAACGATTGTTTATTTGTTCCGTCGCTCATTAGAAACCTTATTTCTATTCCTGTATTAGATATTGAAGGTTTTACTTTTGTTTTTGGAAATTCGATTTGCATTATACAAAAGAATGAGAATTTAATTTGCAAAGGACGACTATTAAACAACTTGTATGAACTAAATCCAAGTGAAATACCTATTAATGTTATATCAGCAAAACGTAAGGAGATAGGTCAAAACCCCGCACAACTTTGGCACGCTAGATTAGGTCATGTCACTTTAAGAAGGATGAACGATTTTGTTAGTGAAGGACTGTTCTCTTTGGAGGACGTGAAATCACTACAAACTTGTGAATCTTTCCTTAAAGGGAAAATGACCAAGTCACCCTACAAAGGGAAAATGGAACGAGCCGAGGGTCTTTTGGATTTGATCCATACAGACGTATGTGGTCCACTAAGTGTTAGTGCGAAGGGTGGATATAACTACTTCGCTACCTTTACCGACGATTATTCTAGGTATGGGTATGTGTACTTGATGAAGTACAAGTCCGAAACATTTGAAAGGTTCAAAGATTTTAGACACGAAGTGGAAAAGCAACTCGGACGAAGTATTAAGAAGCTGCGATCCGATCGTGGTGGAGAATACTTGAGCATCGAGTTCATTGACTATCTAAAAGAAAATGGGATACAGTCCCAATGGACTCCACCGGGAACTCCTCAACTTAATGGAGTATCCGAACGTCGGAATCGAACTTTATTAGATATGGTTCGATCAATGATGGGGTTCACAAACTTACCGGCATACTTGTGGGGTCATGCACTCCGTACTGCCGCGTATTTGCTGAATAGAGTTAACACCAAAGCAGTTAAATCCACACCTTATGAACTTTGGCATTCCCGGAAACCCAATTACAAACATATTAGGATATGGGGTTGTCCCGCTTATGTGAAGCGATTAGTGGGAGATAAGTTGGATAGTAAATCCGACTTGTGCTATTTTGTGGGGTATCCCGAAGACTCGATGGGATACGAGTTCTACTATGTCAAAGAAGCAAAGACGTTTGTTTCGAGAAATGCCACCTTTTTGGAAAGGGAGTTTCTATCCGATAGAAAGGGCAGCATGATAGAACTTGAAGTAGTTCAAGAACCACAAAGTGAAGTTCAAACGCAAGAACAAGTAATCGAACCAATACAACAAACCACTAATATAACTCCTGAACCTACGGTACGTAGATCCGAAAGAGTTCGGAAAATGCCGGATAGGTTATTCCTCCTCGAAAATGATGAAGATCATGTTGATCTTGGACGAGATCCAAGAACATACAATGAGGCCGTATCGGATGCGGACATGGGACATTGGCTAACTGCCATGAAATCCGAAATGGACTCCATGTACTCCAACAAGGTGTGGACCTTGGTAGATCCACCTAAGGGAATTGTTCCTATAGGCTGCAAGTGGATCTATAAGAAGAAAATTGGAGTGGATGGAAAGGTATCGACCTATAAAGCTAGATTGGTAGCGAAAGGATATACTCAAAGGCAAGGAGTTGACTATGAGGAAACTTTTTCACCAGTCGCGATGCTGAAGTCCATTAGGATTTTGCTGGCCATAGCTGCGTGGTACGACTACGAGATATGGCAAATGGATGTGAAGACCGCCTTTCTTAATGGAGATATTGAGGAAGAAATTTACATGGCGCAGCCGGAAGGCTTCATATCTTCTGGAAGTGAGCAAAAGGTTTGCAAGCTCCAGCGATCCATTTATGGATTGAAGCAAGCATCCCGTAGTTGGAACATTAGGTTCGACTCAACTATCAAAGAGTTTGATTTTGAGAAGAATCCGGAGGAACCTTGTGTATACAAGAAGGTTAGTGGGAGGGCAGTGATATTTTTAGTGCTTTACGTTGACGACATTCTACTCATTGGGAATGACGTAGGAATGTTACAACAAACGAAAGCATGGTTGTCCACACGTTTCTCAATGAAGGATTAGGGAGAAGCATCTTTTGTATTAGGAATACGCATCTATAGAGATAGAGCAAGAAAGATGCTTGGATTATCCCAAAGCCTGTACATAGACACCGTTATGAAACGGTTTAGCATGAAAGATTCGAAGAAAGGATTCTTGCCAATGTCCCATGGGGTTCGTCTCTCGAAATCTATGTGTCCTCAAACACCTAGTGAAATCGAGGAGATGAAAAGGACGCCTTATGCTTCTGCCATAGGAAGCATAATGTATGGCATGCTATGTACGAGACCCGATATTGCGTGTGCTGTGAGTGTCACAAGCAGATATCAGTCTAACCCCGGCCCGGCTCACTGAAAGGCCGTGAAAGATATCCTCAAGTACTTACGAAGAACTAAGGATATATTTTTGGTCTATTGGGGTGCCGAGTTGAAATTAGAGGGCTTTACCGACTCTAGTTTTCAATCGGATGTGGACGACTCAAAGTCGAACTCTGGATTTATATTCACGCTTAATGGTGGCTTATCGGTCGCACT
>NW_012192967.1:0-10018 GCF_000504015.1 Erythranthe guttata
GTGGCTTCATGCAATAGATGATCTGAACCGTCGGTGCATCGAATGTTGTTGAATTATTCCAGCCAAGAAAGCATGGTAAATAGCCGAAATTTCCTGTACAACTTGAGAGAAACGTTGCACATAATCTCTTAACGATTCATGCTCTTGTTGGATAATAATGAACAAATAAGATGGTGTTCTCGGGTATTTTCTGTTGATGGAGAGTTGATTGAAAAACTTATGAGTGAGTTGCTCCATATTTCTCAACAGTACCTGAAGAAATTTGATTTAACCACTTCAAAGCATATCCTGAGAGAGTTGTTCGTAAAATCTTGAAATATGCATCATTTAGACCGTATATATCTTCTTTAGCTATGAACTTGTCCAAATGCTCGTGCGGATCGCCAGTTCCCTCATAGTCTGGGATTTGTGGAGTCTTCAAACCTGCCGGTACCGTTTCTGCCAAAATAGCTCTACAGAAATGACTTTTCCGTGCTGGCAAAATTGCTTGGAGGCTTTCTTTAGCGATGGATGCGGCAAGATAAGGCAGTGTGGTAGCAATTGGGATGCTTGACTCTTGTTGACCAGCTGATCATTCAGCATTAGACGACTTGGGTGCTTTTCGTTTGGGAAGAACTTCTCCTTCATCCTCCGATTGAGACTCGAATGTAAGCCTCTTCATGAATGTGCCGGGTTCCTAGCGTGCCTTCTAGGTATAGAATTTAGGTGAGCCAGTTCGGCTGTGTGATTACGAGGCGCGATTCAAAGATTCGCGTTGTTGTCCATTCTAAGTAGCCACACATTTCGCCACGGCTTCCTCAACCGCCTTATTTGTAATTTCTTCTATCATTGCCCGAAGTGCCTCCGGGGTCATTGTGAATGGTAAAACACCAGCGGGTGGAATCGGAGGCAGTGGCCTTTGATTTTCTACAGCTCATGGCTGATCATGGTTCATCGCCGCTAGCAGCGGTGATGCTTTTCAATCGAGTTTGCATTTCACAACACAACAACGTCGTGGTTTCTCACAAAAGGCGTCAAAAATAATGCGTACAGTAATAAGTTAACTCGAATCACCTTAAGAAAATTCTCGAACATGCAATCAATATTCAAGAACCGAAATAATCCGTCAATAATCTTCTTCAACTAAAAGAAACGAGACGTTTCCTCGTAAAAAACACACGTTAGGGCACCGGAGCTAGGTTCTGGCGAAAATCCTCTGATGCTTAAGTTAGTCCACGTCTGGGAGAAAAACATGAGGAGAATGTAAACAAAATTTTCTGCATAAAAAATGATAGTTTATTCCAATACATGTAATTAGGGGTGGCATTGATAGGGATACCGAAGTATGGTATGGTATGGTACAATATTACCATGGTATTGAGAATGCAATACCATTACCGTAGCAACTATTTCCGGTACGGTACCAATACCGTACCGAATGAAATGGTGACCACTACTTTGCTATGTTTTCGGTAATCTTCGGTTGGTATACCCGTGGTACTTGGCAATTTGAATTTTTTTTCCACCATACATGTAATGATAATTGAACTGTTTATATGCTAGACTAATTTAATTATCTGTTTATATGCTAGACTAATTTAATTATGGGACTGAATTATTAACTTGGGCTTTAGTTCATCATTGGGTCTCATACTCATAATTATAAGTTTTGGGCTTCAATAAAATCTCTAGCCCAAATACAAAACTAATAAGTAATAAAAGTATCATAATGATATTAAAATAATTAGATATTTGGAATACATATTAATTATTTATATGTATAAATATATCATTTATAAGAAAGAAGCTTTATCATCAAACAATTTGATGATATGTAATAATAACCCTTAGATGAGTATGATTTAAAGGTTCATTAAGTAATTTTTGTTAATTGATAAGTAAACAGTTTACTACTAGATATATTGAGGGGTGGTTATTTAGACTTCAATCTTTTTTTCCTCACCACACTCCACCAATTTATATTTTTGAAAATACCATGTAATCAAAAGATCAATTTTCCCTTTAACATTTTGAAAAATAAAAGGCTCTAGATTTTTTTTCTCACATCCACCAATTTATATTTCTGAAAATACCATATAATCAAAAGACAAATTTGAACTTTAAATTTTTGAAAAAATAAAAGGAAAAAAAACACATGTTGGATACACTTAAAACCAGTACACCAACCACACCACGCATATTACAAACCCTAGTTTGAGTTTGAAAGATAATTTATTTTCCCTTAAAACCTTTACTTCATCTACAAACCTTATAAATTTGAGAAGTCTACCAAATAATGCAATATGGAATCAAGAAACAATGATCTTAAGGACTCTTCTCAAGATAAGGCCAGAGATGTGAGTATTTTAGCAGTTAATGTCCTTTTATGTTCTTGTTTATGAGTTTCGACAAAAACATTGTTTTAGTTAGAGTATGTGACCAACAAGTCAACTTGTGGTTGTGCTCTTTCCTTATTCTTGTAATCACAATTTAATTTGTATTAATGAAATCTACTTTTGGCATTCTATATTTGTTATCCCATGCAAGCGCATAGATATACTCCTAACGAGTTACTCTATTACTTTGGATTGGTCTAGTAGAATCGTGAGATAATTCAGCGTAGTAATGTAATTGTTAAACCTTGTTTCTAGTCGATGGATTACGCCAATAATGAGGATATCGGCATTTTCCTTTTGAAACTAAGACTTGGTATACGTGTACTGCGTCTCATGAATCATCGGTGTTGTGACATCGGCATACTTGAGTGGATGTTCATATAGATGAGTTCACTGAACTCCCTCACCTAGAAATCTCTAAATGATTTCCAATTATTGAGTAAGATTTTCTATAATATGTTTACACCATAATCCTTAAGACCCCTAAAGAAAGTGATTTTCAACTAAATCATTTTCATGACCAATTTTCTTTGGAACCAAACATAATTGGAATTTTGAAATTCCTTGATTTCCTTCTTCTTTGCATTTTAAATTTCCTCATTTCAAAATCCACAAACCAGCACCACATATCGTAGTGCTAATTAATATGAGCATTGGATGATTGCATATCGGGGGAAACCCCAACTATTTTGCAGAAATGTAATTGATGAAATAACAAATATAGACAATGCATGCATGCATCCCTCAATCAGATTCGGAAGCATGCTTATTTTATGTATTTGTTAAAGAGGATTGATATGCCTAATTGGCCCAACCCAATGGGCCTACAAATTATTTATCTATTGGGCCACGAGCCCAATATCGAAGACCACTGTCACCGAGGCCCAATCACCTTCAAGTAATGTTTGGGCCCGACAATCTCAACTAAGCTACAAATAAAGGTTTGAACTCATTCTTTAAGGTATGTCCTATTAACTGAGCAATACTATAATATGTATTCTCTGGACTATTTCTTTGATCAGCACGTCTGACTTTGAGCGTCGAAGGGCTCCCGCCGGATCAACCCCCGGCTTAGTTCATGTGTGCTCATTTTGCAGGGAACTCAGGATCATCAAGTTGTCAAGCTACTGATCTGCTTTGCTCTCCCAGCTCGTTTTTTACACTACATCAGGTGATCTAACTAATTAGCATCATCATTTTGGCGCCGTCTGTGGGAACGATGCAAACCAGATCACGTAGCCAACAAGATCCTCCTGAGGCGTCTGCTCGGAGAGAAAATGACACAGCTAACAACCTCCCGATCCGTGGAGGCTCTGGCTTGCCACTTCCTCCTCCTCGTGCTTGGGATCCATGCACCACGAGACATTCTCGGATGTCTCACTAGATCCTCAATAGGATTCACTTCTTCTCGCCTCTCGATCGGTTCAGACAACCGAGGAGGCCCTTCAACACTAGAAAGGGTTATCGACTCCCTGGGGGTATACAGTGCCCCCAAACTATTTCGCTCGCCAAGGGTTATCGACTCCCTGGGGGCTTACATCTGCCCCCAAAATATTTCGCTCGCCAAGGGTTATCGACTCCCTGGGGGCTTACATCGCCCCCAAAATATTTCGTTCGCCAAGGGTTATCGACTCCCTGGGGGCTTACATCTGCCCCCAAAATATTTCGTTCGCCAAGGGTTATCGACTCCCTGGGGGTTCACAGTGCCCCCAAAACATTTCATTCGCCATGGGTCATCGACTCTCTGGGGGTCTACTTCCGCCCCCCCTCTAATGGTTCAGATAACCGAAGAGGACCTTCAACATATGATCGCCGAACCTTCAACAAGATCAACTTCTACTTGCTCCTCTAACGATTCTGATAACCGATAAGGACCTTCAGCGTACGACCGCGAAAGTTTCAACTCGTGTTGCCAATGAAGCAATGGCACAACCATGTGCATCCACCTCAGACCATAGGTCTCGAGCGCCTCATTCTAAAGTAGGGGGCTATCCCATCCCAAGGTGGGCATCACCCTTACCTTTCAACCCCAAGGGGGTGCACATCCCATCTCAAGAGACGAGTATAATTTCCCTACTCAAAAAAATAGAACATCCCCAAAGGGGTGAACATAAACCACCGAAATACAAAACCAAAAAAAAAAAAAAAAAAAAAAAGGAGAAGAAGGAAGAAGAAGAAAAAAGAAAAAGAAGAAGAAGAAAAAAGAAGAAGATGAGGAGAAAAAAGAAAAAGACCAAAAAAAAAAAAAAAAAAAGAGGTAGAAGATGCAGCCAAGCCAAGCCGCGCGCGCGGCTCCATTCCAAAAAAAAATTAAAAAAATTTCGGCCATGCCGACCGCGCGCCAAGCCGCGCGGCCCCTCCAAGACCCCCGCGCGCGCCTCTATCCAAAAAAAATAAAAAAATAAAATAATAATAATAATAATAATATTGCGAAGCGCGTGCTCACACGCACCTGGGGGCAGCAGCTGCGCGCGCCTTCCCAAGGCCACCTTGGAGCCCGCGCTCCCATCAGATCGCGTGCAACTTTTACTACTCTCCACCAAATTGCGCGTAGATTTTGACGCGCTTCACCAAATCGCAAGAGAATTTCAACGCGCTCCACCAAATTGCGCGATCTCTTTAACGCGCCTACCAAATTGCATTCGCTATCAAATGGAAAAATAAAAAATATTATTTCTCCACGCCATGCCAACGATTAACCCAAGACTACAGCACCGATCTACTCTCGACATGATCCGTTCCCTTTTCGACTTGGCTCCCACATCATCTCGAGAGTGGGGGGCTTGCGAGACAACTCCCACGAGAAGACACCTCGCTTTGTCCTACAACACACAGCGAGACAACTCCCACGAGGAGAAAACTCGCTCGGACCTACAACCCCTCGCGAGGAAACTCCCACGAGGAGCCAACTCCCTTGGGTCTACGAACCCGCAGCGAGACAACTCCAACGAGGAGACAACTCGCTCGGAACTACTACCCACAGCGAGATAACTCCCACGCGGAGAGAACTCGCTCCGTCCAATAACCCCTTGCGAGACAACTCCCACGAGGAGCCAACTCCCTCGGGTCTAGGAAACCACAGCGAGATAACTCCCACAAGGAGCCAACTTGCTCAGTACTACAACCCGCAGCGAGACAACTCTCACGAGGAGACAACTCGCTCGGTCCTACAACCCACAGCGAGATAACTCCCACGAGGAGCAAACTCGCTATGTCCTACATCCCGCAGTGAGAAATCTCCCACGAGGAGACAACTCGCTCGGACCTACAACCCCTTGCGAGGAAAATCCCACGAGGAGACCACTCGCTCCGTCCTACAACCCGCAGCGAGACAACTCCCACGAGGAGCCAACTCGCTCGGTACTACGAACCCGCAGCGAGACAACTCCCACGAGGAGCCAACTCGCTCGGTACTACGAACCCTCAGCGAGATAACTCCCACGAGGAGCCAACTCGCTCGACACTACAAATCTGTTGCAAGGCAACTCCTACGTGCAGCCACCTCGCTCGATAATAAGACTCGCTGCGAGACAACTCCCACGAGGAGAGAAATCGCTCAGAGCGACATCACTCGTCAGTAGCGCGTCATCCAATGCTCCTACAACTTCGCTGCGAGACAACTCCCATGAGGAGACAACTCGCCCGAAATTCACTATATAATCGCAAGCTCAAGTTAGCACGATTACAACCCTAGAAACACTTAGAGATATTAGGGGAATCTATATAGCCTGGCCAGCTTGATTACTCAAATTTATCTACTTGTTTTCGATGGGTCATTCATTAAAACGTGGCCACGGTCCAAACACACTTACGACCCACGAGGTCTAACAAGGGGCACGATCCCCATAAAAAATCTTGAGAGCCTGATCCCCTCCTCAAGTACATCACGCACAAGGCTATATGTAAACACATACAAGCAACGCGTCACAACATTGACAATGTCGATAAATAACAACTCCCACGAGGAGAATACTCGCTCTCTACTACTACATTATCGCGAGACAACTCCCACGAGGAGATAACTCGATCAACTCTATTACCCCGCGATAAGACAACTCCCACGATGAGATAACTTGATCCGAGCTACTACATCGTCGCGGGACAACACCGACGACTCAAATAACTTACATCGCGACAACTTGGTTGCGCTACGCGCCAACGCGCCTTCACGCCCCCCCGACACACGCTCCAATGTGTTTTCGCACACCATTAGGCCATACGCCAACGATCGACTTCTACAAATTTTACTCTCGACACGATCTGACACCCATTTCAACATGGCCCCCACATCGACTCGAGAGTGGGGGGCTTAATGATATGCCTAATTGGCCCAACCCAATGGGCCTACAAATTATTTACCTACTGGGCCACGAGCCCAATATCGAAGACCACTATCACCGAGGCCCAATCACCTTCAAGTAATGTTTGGGCCCGACAATCTCAACTAAGCTATAAATAAAGGTTCGAACTCATTCTTTAAGGTACGTCCTATTAACTGAGCAATATTATAATATGTATTCTCTGGACTATTTCTATGATCAGCACGTCTGACTTGAGCGTCGGAGGGGTTTCCGCCGAATCAACCCCCGGCTTAGTTCATGTGTGCTTATTTTGCAGGGAACTCAGGATCATCAAGTTGTCAAGCTACTGATCTGCTTTGCTCTCCCAGCTCGTTTTTTACACTACATCAGGTGATCTAACTAATTAGCATCATCAAGGATATCTACGTACACATCAATCAAACTTCGATAAAACTTCATTAATCACTTTTATTATTATTAATAATTGATCAAAGTACATAGCAATAAAAGTTCTTTTTAATTTATTCCTTATTCATTTATTTATTGTTGAAAATTGGGTAATTAATTATTAAGTAACGAGGCCCAAATTGAGAATACCCCAAGGATTGTGAGGCCATGATTTATCCTTGGACTTCATGAGTAAGACCCTAGCCCAAGCAACCCAACCCTGCCACGTCATCCTCTTATCCCATGGACTCCCCCACTGGAGCATCAATCTCAGCCCTCTCTCCGCCGCCATCTCCGCCTCCTCAAACCTCCCTTCCCCCAAATAAATCTGCCCCAACACAACATATCCCTCCCCCACAAATGGATTCTTCTCCACACTCTTCAACAGCAGCTCCTCCGCCTTCTCCAACCCTATCTCCGCCGCATTGCACACCGCCTCCCAGTACATATCCCTTGCTGCTATCTGATCCTCCGAATCAAGAACCCTGGTGCATCCCTCGAACACCGGCGGAATCACCAGCTCCAACTCTTCGTCTTCTCTAATATTATCTTTTAATTTCGATGTGCTACTCATGTATATTTTTTCTTCTCTCACTATCAAAGTGTATATCGCCGCCATTCTCGATACCGAGTTCATCCACAGCCCCGGCTTGCCGTTGCCGGGCCACAGAGATGTCAGTGTGTTGTTGCCGGAAAACTCGAGGCGGCCGTCGGAGTTTCCGAACAGAGCATCCTGAAACCCGAAAAGCTGGTCGCTGAAATCCGCCACCGTCATCAGAAGGAAAACGGCGAGGAGCCTCCGGGAAACAAGCACGTCTTCGCCTGTTTTTATGTGCTTCACTTTAATCCCTTCCGCCGGGCAAATTGACTGGAGTTTCGCCCTCCAGATCTCCGCTTCGATCTCTCCTCCGTCGTCGATGATTTTTCTAAGGCTGATCTCCGACGATCGGAGGTGATCCACGAGCTCCTGATCAGTGTACTGGAAGAGGAGAAAGTCGTGAATGAGGGGCTGGCGGGGGACGACGCAGAAGAGGTGGATCAGGCGCTCCGCGGCGGGGCCGACGTGGGAGCGGACGGTTTGGCGGCCGGCGGAGGAAGGTGGGAAGATGGCGAGGTTGACGTATGAATTGGAGTAGGCGGAGTGGAAGAGGCCGCACAGGCAGACCTCGTCGGGGGCTTTCCACATCTTGAGTATCCGGTAGACGCCGATCAGATGGTCGAGGAAGCTACCGTGCTTGTGCCAGCACTCGCCGGCGCCGGCGGCCTGGAGCACCGATATGAGGCGTGGCAGATTTGCGTCGACATCTTGGAGCTCGCCGCGGAGAAATGGACGGGCAGATTCCAGTAGTGGTTGGAGATGAAGGTGGTGATCGGAATCGGTGGTGTGGTCCTGAGGGAGTGATGAAGAATCTGAAGATGGCGGCGCCATTCACGGTGAAGAATCGAGAGAATAGGTTTGGGGAGAGAGAGAGAGAGAGAGAGATGAGATGAGAGAGAAAGGGAGAGAGAGATTTGAGTATTGAATGAAGGTTTGAACGAGTATAGATGGATAGATGGATAAGAAGCGATGGAAAAGCAAAATTAGTTGGGTTTTGGATTATTGAAAATGTTGGTTGAGGTGATAAGCTTCAGAACTGCGACTGCAGTACAAGCTGACAAATAAATGCAAGAGTTTTTCTTTTCTTTCTTTCTTTTTTTTCTTTTTCACTCCCAAAGTTGTTACATGTTAATTGAATTATTCCACCTCGCTCCATTGAATTAAATCTCTCAAATCATAAAGAAATCTTTATATCGAAATATATACTACATTCCTTTCCCATCATTTCGTTTGCATGTTTTAGAATTTAGAAATATATACGTATGATTTTACTTCATATATAATTTATGATTAATTAATAAAGGTACACACTATATTTTATAGAAATTTATTTTTAAATAAAATCAAATAAGTACTAAATTTCATATTCTACTTATCTATCAAGAGTATCAAGAAAGAATAAATTATTATATATTAATTCATGCATGAAAAATGCTCAGATTAAAATTTCTCTTATTTTGTTGTGATAATTGATAATTTTCATTATCTTCAATTTATGTGCATAAATATTGTTTGAAACAGTGAAGTCTTTTTCGGGTTGCTCGTATGTCATGATCGCTCGGTCAAATTTACCAATATTTTCCTGAAAAAAATGCAAATTTACTACACCAGGGCCCTAATGTTTGGTGTAATTATAGCTAGACTGCTTCTAATTTTTTTAAATTATTTTTTTACCCCTGACCAAACTTTGAGTAAACTATATTGACCTCCCTTCTATCTAATTATACGTATACATCCTTATATTTACTCTTTCTTTGATATCAAAATTTAAAATAGTTTTGATCATCCACGTCTATTACTTAATTTTTTCTTTGTTTTCATAAGCTGGTTTTAATAATCTTTTATTAATATTGATGTTTAACTTACAATATAATATTTATAAAATGTAATAAACTATAAGACTAATTATTAGGTATATAATAAGACTAACTATTACATCTAAAGATTAAAAATACAACAAACGAAGAGCCCTCAATTTAAAAATCGAAAGTCTCTTTTATGCGATAACCATATTTATATACATACTTATGATATTATAATCATTGGAAAACTCTTGAAATGTAACTTTAAAGAAAAAACATTGTTGAAAATTAATGTATAAAAAATAATTACAGTAACAAAAAAAGCATACAGCTTTTAACATATTTTCTAGTATACTAACAGTTCATTGACATTAAAATTATATATTACAAAAATTAGTAATACATCATTTACTGGAGAAAAAAAAAATTGTGATAGATTTTAATCATATTTTTTTTTTTGACAAAATTGGTTGTCACTGAAGCCTAAGAGCACTA
>NW_012192968.1:0-10011 GCF_000504015.1 Erythranthe guttata
GAGGATCGCTACTAATCTACTTGCAAGCTTTAGCTTTAATGGCGGGGTCAAAGATTGTACCTTTTGGATAATATCAGCACCGAGTTTCTCCTCCGGATCCTCAATAGTGTCCTTTATTGCAGGAACACAAGTCGAGAGATGCACCAATGCAGCACCACCACCTGGCACAATGCCTTCCTCGATAGCAGCAAAAGTTGCGTTTTTGGCATCCTCAATACGAAGTTTACGGTCCTCCAGCTCGGTCTCAGTTGCAGCACCAACTTTAATTACAGCAACACCACCGGACAATTTAGCAATTCTCTCGGCAAGTTTCTCAGAGTCGTAAACCGAGTCAGTCTCGGACAACTCCTTTTTCAGTTGGGCAATTCTAGCCTGCAACTCATCCTTGGATGCAGCATCAGCAATTATGGTTGTGGAGTCTTTGCTTATTGTTATCTTTCTTGCTATACCCAATTGGTCCACATCGGTGTTCTCCACAAGTAAGCCCAAATCAGAAGCTTGATATTCAGCTCCTGAAATAATATAGCACCACAAATAGTAAAGAACACCGACCCTAAGAATTAATTGTCTACGAAAAATAATATATGCTTCGTTTCTGACCGATATAGGGGTTGAAATTGGACGAGGGATCAAAATTAGCATTTTCGAAAAAGTTGCAATTTTTCGGGAAGTGGAAAACTAATTCAAAAAAATCAGAAAAATCAGACTCTTGGCGATTGGAATGACAATTGACAACATAATAATAAACGTAAATTTTTCGGAATTTTATCGAATTTTCGGGACTACTTTTTCAAATCAAAATCGGATCCGAAATTGGAGTCTATTATGCATCCCAATACCATTCCCAAAAAAATCGGAAAAATCAGAAGTTTGGAATGAAAATTATTCTTGTAAAATTGGAAATATTCAGATCGAAATCTGCAGAATTCAAAAGTCCCGTATAAATTTAAAACCTTAGACCAATTTGATAAGTCTAGTTTAAGAAAGATTTTCGTTTACCGGTCAAAATAGCGATATCTTGAAGAAGGGCTTTCCTCCTTTCTCCAAAACCAGGTGCTTTGATCGCAGCCACATTCAAGATTCCTCTGAGCTTGTTCACAACAAGAGTGGCCAAAGCCTCCCCAGTGACATCTTCTGCAATTATAAGCAAAGGTGATCTCAACTGAGTGGTCTTTTCCAACAAGGGAATAATGTCCTTGATCGAAGAAATCTTCTGGTCGGTAACTAATACTCTCGCATTCTCGAATTCAACAAGCAGCTTTTCTGGGTTGGTCACAAATTGTGGTGATATATATCCTCTATCAATCTGCCAAAATGATTTTTTTTTAAAACATGATCCAATATGAACTAAAGGTACAAATAAAGTAAGAAAATAGGTAGAGAAAAGCGACATGTTTTTTTTATTACCTCCATTCCCTCTTCTACATCAACGGTGGTCTCAAATGAAGACGATGACTCAATGGACAGAACACCATCGGGTCCCACCTTGTCGACTGCATCAGCAATCATTGCTCCAATGCTCTCGTCATTTCCAGCAGAAATTGTGGCAATAGCTGCAATTTGGATTTGTCAATGTAACAATTAAATAATTAGCTAATGTAGAGGCTAAAATTATATAGCTGGATTTAAAAAAAATTCAATACCTTTGATATCGTCACGACCCTTAATGGGCCTGGCTCTGTTTTCGAGCTCGTTAATCAAACCGACCACAGTTTTATCGATTCCCTTCTTCAACGAGACTGGATTCGCACCGGAGGTAACACTTAAAAGGCCGAGTTTGATAATTTCACGAGCAAGAACGGATGCTGTGGTGGTTCCATCACCAGCAGAGTCGTTTGTCTTGCTGGCAACCTTTAAACGAAATTCAAAGTTATATAATATAAATTAATGCGGAATATATAAAAGCAATGAGAAATAAGTAGCTAGGTACTAACCTCCCTAATCAAAGCAGCACCGGCATTTTCCATGGCATCGGGTAACTCTATTGCACGTGCGATTGTGACACCATCGTTAACCACCTTTGGGGCACCGAACTCATCCAGGACAACATTTCTTCCTACATAATAGTAAGAAAAGAAAACCATTCATAAGCACAAATAAAAATCATAAATCGATAAGCTGAAAATGAACCGCTTGTACTCTTTCTACAGTCACCACAATCACACCTAACAGAATTCACACTAGCTAAATAATCTACAATCTTTCAAGCCAAGAAAACTACATTATATCTACAAGATAGCTGGTCTCTTCATACAAGAAAAAGCATAAACGTGTTGTTTATCGTGCAACTCACCAATTAAAAAAGGTGCCTACAAAAAAATAAACAATAATACATTGCCATCTATGAATTTACTCACACAAATAGTCAACTATATCATCTCTCAAATTCGTCTTATGCAGGATTACAATGTTAAAGCAATCATCACAACGAAACTCTAAAATCAGCAACAACTAATCAACATCAATTTCCCTCAAAAGTAATACGAAATCGAACTATCAAACCTGAGTAATGTGTACCACTGAAACTATCAAGACTTATCGATATTCAGACAATTTTTTAAACAATTATATCGTCATCAATTACATTACTCTCCACTCATCCCACAACACCATAGTACTGAAGAGAACAAACAAACAATTCAGGAAAGTCAGCTCAAAATTGAAACAAAACAAAGTGAACCAAGAAATTACCCCTAGGGCCAAGAGTAAGACCGACAGCATCGGCGAGCTTGTCAATTCCAGCCTGCATCGCAGACCTTGACTTCTGGTCAAACGCAATTTCCTTAGCATTGGCCCTCACCACAAACCGATTCTTCGCTTGCTTCGAACCGAAATTCTGCCCCTGCCTCAATTGGCTAACTTTCCTGTTCTTCAATCCCGACTGGAACAACAACAACAAAAAAAAAACACCGGAAAATAAATTACATAAAACAATTAAAAAAAATTAAATCGAGAAAATGCAGAAAGAAGAAGCGGTTAGGAATACGCAGACGTACTTGCTTGGAAGGCGAAGGAAGGATGGAGGCTGTAGAAACTGCGTTAGCTGAAGCCATTTTCGTGGTGAGTTATCTCTGCAGAGGAGTGGATAAGAGAGAGGAAGTAGAGAGAGAAATGTGCAAAGAGTAGAGATGTAAAGACTAGGGTTTATAGAGAGAGAGAGTGAGTGTGGTGGTGTATTTTAAAGGGTATTCTAGAACATTCTCTTTAGTTCTACAACTTTGCTTTCTACCCCTATGGTTGCCCAATGCCCATTTCATGACTACAATTTATAAAATATCTCGTTAATATATAAATGTAGTGATTTCATTTTCTTATTTAATAATTATGTAACATGTTTTGATTTCATGATTTTTTTGGTTTTTATTTTTTAATGTTTTTACTAATTCCTTCAAAATTAATTACGATTTGAATGTATATATGGTCGAAAAATTAAAAGAAAAGGATTTTGAAATAATAAAATGAGTCGGGTGAATTTTATTTTCTTAATGCAAGTGTTCGTTACATATTTATCAAGGTAAATTATTCCATTTCTCGAAAAAGAAAAAAATGGTAAATAATTTTATTTACTATATTTTATTTTCTTATTAAAAGGGCAGATGTATTTAACAATCCAACGCCAATAAGGAAGTTATACTCATTAAGATAAATGGTAAATTACATAAATGGTAAATTACGAAAAGGTTAAATTACCAAAAACCCTATCATGTTTGGGTAATTAGTAATTATGCATCTACTCTTATGGAGTCAAATTCAACATAATCTTCTAGATTTCGTGGGATGTTGTTTATTTTATCCTCGTTTTGTGCAAAAACGCAATTTTTATGCACGACAATCTGATACTTTACAAGCCAATAGACTTAAGATCATATTATTTCAAAACGTAGAGCTCGAATGGCAAAAAACGGGCCGTGATTTACGGTAACCAAGGCAGCAGCCTCAATAACACAGTAAATAGTTTTTTCATGGATCAAAACAATCTGAAAGATTTTCCGAAGAGGCATACATAATTAATGTTCTGGACAACGATGAGAGCAAAAAAATGGAGGATAAATATTTCGTGTTTCGAGATTTATTTCATTCGGAAAGAATCAGATATAGTTTCACCAGTTGAGAAAATAATCGACACTTTTGGAGTATGATGAAGATTTGGCGGTGCATCCCTGCATACAAGTGACCTGTAGACGAAACAGATACACGAACGAGCTATTTTAGAAAGAACGAAATTGCAAAAATAAACAAAATGTGGGAATGATATTAGGTGTCTTCTTAATATACCGTTCTTTAATTAATTAATTATAGTCGTCTGGTAATTCCACGTGTTCGTGTTGAGCAGCCTGCCATCGCTTCTTCTTTTTTGTCCGAAATGTTGGGCAATCTGCAATTTAATTATAGTACGAGGAAATTGTGTAAAAAATTTATTTCAGTTTTGTGACAAAGCAAAATGGGGATTCTCGAGTTCGAAGAAAATATGAAATAACCGAGTTGACATTATTAGTACCTCCTTCGGGATATATCGAGTTGTAATGAACCTCAGCCCAAAAGCTCAGAGAAATAACTGCACAAGAAAGAAATAACTACGTTTTGTTCAACATACATAAACTACTACAAAAACAAAACCCGATTAGAAAGTAGAAAAAACCGAATAATTGAGGATCGAGAATTTACCTCGTTCGGACTTTTGAATGCTTGGCAGAATCTCAATGTAACAGGTATCCTTAAACGATGTAATGACAAATATTTTTATGCCATACTGCATAAAGTCAACAACAGTCGTCACTATGTACGAATCACACACTTAAAGAAACAAGAAATCGAGACATTCTGTAGAATCAGATTTTTTTTTACCAGTACTAAATTACCGAATGACGAATTTTACCTAAATTACCAAAAAAAAAAAAAAAAAAAAAAAACATACAGAATCAGCAGCAGCTTGTAAAGTGACGTGATCTCCCCACTCTCCGTTCCTAATATCGATCCACAAAATGTAAGAAAAAATAGGTACAGAAACGAGTGATCAAATAATTAAAGTGCGGGGTTATAAATAAAAAATATACTTGGACATTTTTGCCAGATATTGGTCGTAAGCCATAGGTACATATCCTTCGTATATCTCTGGGCAAGACCTAAGCTAGAAAATTCGAAATGATGAAATATTAGTTCAAGAAGAATCGAGATACAGTTTTTCTTTTAAGGAAAAGCCGAAGATTCAGACACGAGAAAAAGTTGCCAACCTGATTTACAATTTGTTGTCTGACAAATTTGTGATGCTCTGGAGTACGATAAAACTGGTCTGACAGTGCTCGAAACTGAGAAAAACCTAAACCATAGTTAGTCGTATATAATATGGAAGATGGAATTAACAAGAGATTTAAACATTGTCCATTTGTTTTAAGAAATTACGGCCACCCTGAGGTAAAGTCAAATTACAACCCTTCCCTCATCTATGAATCTTCTTACGCGTCCACCTTTATGGTGTCAAATTCTAGGGAAGTGCACGGCTCGGTTCGGTTCGGTTTTTGGCTAAAACCGAACATGAACCGAACATATCGGTTTTTGTAAAATTAAAAACCATGTATGTCGGTTTTTTATCAGTTCGGTTTCTTTCGGTTTCGGTTTTTTCGGTTCGGTTTCGGTTATTTTTCGGTTCAAGAGTAACTTATATTCAAGTTGTACAAACAAAAGAATACAATTACAATTACTTTCACAACTTACTAATGCAATGAAAATATAAAATCTTTAACCCCATAGGACTTAACGTAATTTAGATGATGTATTATGCTTCATTTTTTTTTCTACTTTCATCTACCACATTATTAAAACCATGAACTCAAGTAAATTTTTAATTACTAAATAAATAAAATACAATGTCTCAATTTATGAACAAATGCTTAGAATGAGACAAGTAATTGAAAGATAGAAAATAAAAATTAGGGTAAAATAATACATATATTATATAAAATGAAGTCATTTTATAATTTCGGTTCGGTTTTTCGGTTCGGTTATTTACCTTTCCACCATACCGAACCGAATAATTCGGTATTTCAAAAATAAAAAACCGTACATGCGGTTTGCTATTCGGTACGGTTTGAAACGGCTCGGTTTTTCGGTTCGGTTTTTCGGTTTTTTTGCTCACCCCTATCAAATTCAACATAACTTCTTGATTCCGTGGAATGTTCTCTAGTTTGTACTCGTTTTGTGAAAAGGGCAGTTTCTGATGCACCACAATCCGATATTTACAAGTCAAGGACACATCTTATGATCATCTCGAATGGGTAAAACGAGTACAAACTGGAGAATATTCCACATAATCTAGAAGATTCCACTACATTTGACACCAAAAGGGTGAACGTGTAAGAAGATTCATAGTTAAGGGGTTAGTTGCAATTACCCAAACAAGAGGGGTTTTTTCATAATTTGACTTTACCTCAGGGGTGGCCGTAATTTACCCTACAAATTATTACATCTATATAACACGCATGATTTCAAATTCTTGGTTCAGAAAATACGCGAAATTACTGATAAAGAAAATATACAATTTCTCTCAAACGTGATTAAATAAAGATAACTGACCTGGCAGTTACCATCACCTTGAACCTTGAATTCGACGAGCTCGTACACCTTTAATCTACAGAAGAAGCAATTACCCGAGTTTATGTTTCGCAATAGAAATCTATATACTTAGTTATTTATATAAGTGGCCTTGCACTTAAGTTATTATATCCATCCTTAATACCTGTCCAAAAGCCTTTGATGATCTAAACTTGCTTCGTCGATGGAGGGTATTTCACCGTTAATTTTTGGAATATGCTGCAAAAAACGAGGCACGTATAATAAAACAGAAATATTAAAGTTTAGTCTTGTTTTTTTTTTTTTCTTTTGCAGTGAACCAAGAAGAGTGTGTTTTGAACATATTTGACTGGACTCGACTCAAAAAAAGATAAAACCAATACATTTCGATCCAATTTATCTCGTTTTAATTACCATTGAAGTATAACGAATATAAACTTACAGGAATAGAAACCATTTGGTTCAATCGTTTGCCGACTTCTCCATCAAAAGCATACCCATCCATTAATTCTAACGAATACGACCATTCCTCCTCGCAATACGACTCATCTCCCGGGCTAGAACTCGAAGCAGAAATTCCCAAATCAGTTTCTTCTTCAATCCGATTCTCATTTCCTACAATTCATACGAAAATCCATTAACCAAAAGAAAAACCCGTTAAGTTGGAGAAACCAAGAATCGGAATACCTTCATTAACATAACCGTAATTTTCCAACGAGTGTGGAAACCAATCGTGGGGGCCGAATGAAGTTTGTAGGTGTTCCACCCCTTCTTGGAAAGACTTGATCGGTTCATTTACTGAAAGTTGAGATAGTTCCTCGTGAAGAGAATTTATGCTGATGTCGTTATTCTCAACGGCATAACTTGAGTCAGCTTCGAACTGATATCCTTTTAGGTAATGCCCTGGATAGCAGTCTGTATTATGTTGCGCATGGGACCCACAGTATCCGCAGTTAGAATACGGGTCTCCGTCGAAAAGTTGAAGCCCCCAACGAACAACATCTGGATCTTGCTCGTATGTAATCATATTTGGTGTATGTAATAATATATCAATTACAGTATTCCGGGCTCCAAAAAAACCGAGGCAAATAGCTGCATAAGGGAAAATATAGAAATTCTTTGGTGAAAAATGAAGTTATAAGTAATGAAGAGGCACGAATGCACACTGGTATATTTGACCAATAGCATGCAGCTAATATTCGAAGAGGCAGGATAGTTGTTAGACGAGTATCAATGACTCACGAGGTATAATAGTTTATGAATTTCCATGTCGTATTTTCCAAGAAAAAAAAAACGAAAGTAATTCCACTTATGTAAGGCTAGACACTCCGTACGACGATTAAGTAATAGTAAAATAAAACGCTATGCACATCCAATTTCCAAATGTGGTATCCAACGAAACCAAATCCAATGCGTAAAACCACAATAACAAAAAAAAAGATAAAATTGTTTGCCTCGAATTCGATTCGATTGTTTATCAAATAGAACCCAAATCAGCAAACTCGACAAATCAATCATATAATATATCTAATGCATTTGTATGAATTCACAGCAATGGCTACTTTAACTTGAAGAAATCAAACCCTCAAACAATATTGCAACAACACATTGATCTCGAAATTACTTTCGAAAAACGATGATCAAGCAGAGGAAAAAAAAAACATTTCCAGACAAAGAAACAGATCAACTGAAAAGCTAAACATATCGGTGTCCGTACGGACAAAGAAATCAAAGCCCCATCTCAAGTAATGAATGAACACAGTTTGTTGAAATCAATGGCATTGCCCACAAAAAGAGAGCAGAATTGAAGAACAAGCAACCCAAAATGAAACAAAACCCACCTCGAATTGTTGTCTGAATAAAAGTTTGTTGCAGTTTCGGGGCGCCGCAAGAGGAGACGCAAAGAATTGAGTGAAGGGATTAGAGAGTGATGGATATTTATGGATTGGAAATAATAATAATAATGGTAATAAAGGGATTATTGATGATTCGGTGGTGTGGAAAAATGTCGTGAATTTCGGGGGGTGGGGTGTCATGTCACGAGACGAAACTGTTTCTAGAGAGAGAGAGAGAGAGAGGGAGAGATGGGAGAGAGCGATGAGAGAGAGAGAGATGTAGAGAGAGAAAGAGATGAGAGAGAGGACAATGGAATTGGAATCTCAGTTGGGGGTCTCAATTCCGAGAGTGTGTATACAGAAGAAGCAGTTGTTGTCAAACTGACGGCGATTCCTTTACCTTTGTCCGTTTTCTCGTTTTCTTGTCTTTCCTTTTTATTTTCTGAAATGATTTACGCCGGCAGTAAAATTACGAATGTCGTTCACAAAACATTTCCTTTCTCTCTCTAAAAACTCCCCAATTCACTCAAACCCCAAAACCACAAAAAAAACCCCAAATTTCACAAAAATCCTAAATCCTTCTCACAATCCTTCCAAATCCGAAAATCTTCTCAATTTGAAAGGTAATTACTCATCTAAACTAGTTATATATATTGAATTTGTTGTTAATTATATGAAAATCGAAGAAAAATCGCGATTTGAGGGTCAATTTTGAATAAAAACTGCGCATCTTCCACGCCCAAAATGGGAGTGTGAAAGCAGTTTTCACGCCTAAAACAGGCGTGGAAACTGCTTTCACCACGCCTGTTTTGGGCGCGGAAAATTGGTTTGGGCGTTCGGTCCGGACGCCGGTTCTGGACCGGTCGTCCGGTTCAATTTTTTTTTTTATCCCTGTATAAATGACATGGTATAATATATTTAAATAATTATCAGTTAATGAACTTGCTCTGGCCTAGTTGGTCAGGCATCTCGTTTTTTCGCAATAGACCCGTGTTCGAGCCTTTCCTGCAGCGTATATTTATTACTTTTTTGCGAAGTATAACGAAGTCTATAAATACAATTCAATAATAATTTATTATCAAAATGGCTCTAGCCTTGTTGGTTAGGTAAGCCTGTGCTTCTAAAATAATGTCCCGGTTCGAATCCTTGTGGCAACATAAATATGTATTACGCGCCCAAACCGGGCGTGAATCGGACTTTTTAGCTTCCAGTTTGGTCGTGGGTCGCGTTTTCACGATTTAAAGAACAAAAACGAACAAATTTTACCTCGTGAATCGGACTTTTTAGCTTCCAGTTTGGTCGTGGGTCGCGTTTTCACGATTTAAAGAACAAAAACGAACAAATTTTACCTCATTAGATTCCATATCTCGATCCTCATTCGATGCACTCATTTTTTTTTGCAAATGGCTACAGTAACATGAGTTTTGGAATGATTTCTAATATAAAAGCTAAAATTGTAGAGAAAGAAAGATAGAGAGTGGATTTTTTAAAACGACATTCGTAATTTTGCTACCGCGAATAGCACCTCCCTTTTATTTTCTTCCGGGTTCGCGTTTTCACGATTTAAAGAACAAAAACGAACAAATTTACCTCATTAGATTCCATATCT
>NW_012192969.1:0-10006 GCF_000504015.1 Erythranthe guttata
TTAAAGAGAATAAAACCCTAAAATCCTAATCTAACTAGAAAAGATAATTACCTAAACTAATAAAATACTTAATATTTCTCCTAACCCTAACTCACGGCAATATATATATTATAAATATACTAATCTAATTAATTAATAATAAACTATTAACTAAACAATGGATTAAATAATATATTATATAATAAATCGTATCAAACCACCCCTCTTGAAATGAACCTTGTCCTCAAGGTTCTGCCCAATAATCGTCTCTCTTTTTCTTGTTTCCATCTATGTTTGATCTCATCGACTTGCTTCCCGATTGACTCCGAAAAACACGATGAACGACCAAGCTCTTTAACACATGGCTCTTGCTGACCCCGAGAGATCCAAAGGCTACTTTTGCGAAAATTCTCAATTTTTTTTCCGATAGATAAACTTTTTTAATCGTCTTTTCAGATTTCGTCTCCTCCAAACTGACCATCGGTTCTTCGTCTCCTTTCTTTTGAACACCGTGGAAATCTCTCAATATCCATTGTAGTTCTTCATTCTCATCTTTGGTTAATTCCTCATCTTCGTCCCAAATTACCTCAGTTAAGACGAGTGATTCTTCGTTCTCCTCATTGGTTGGTTTCTCGTCTTCATCCCAAATTACTTCAACTGAATCCAATAATTCTTCTTTCGGCGAACTCACAAAAAATTGGGGCTCTTCGAAAAAGTCATCGTCTTCTTCCTCTCCCTCCGACGATAGGCTTGGCAGTGGCGGTGGTGGAGATGGCCGTGGCGGTGACGGGCAGCGGTCCCTTCGGCAGCGGTCCCTTCGGCTTTTGTGATGGCGTTGACGTCGTCCTTGACTTTGTTCGAGCAATTTCTGAAAATTAATGCGTAATTTCTCTACGGATTTCTCCAATCGCTCTAACCGTCTTGTTTCTGACATCGTGATTTTCACAAAGTTTTGATGTGATCTCAACTTTGCTCCAGCGTAGCTTTGATGTAATCGCTGCCTTGCTAACGAAGCGTTGGTGTTAATCGCAACTTCGCTCTGATACCAATTGATGCGATCTCTTGAGTATCATAAGATTTCTGTACTGAACGTAAGAAAACTCTTGTTTATTATTTCTCTTCATTATAAAACCCTAGCACAATACGACTATTTAAAGAGAATAAAACCCTAAAATCCTAATCTAACTAGAAAAGATAATTACCTAAACTAATAAAATACTTAATATTTCTCCTAACCCTAACTCACGGCAATATATATATTATAAATATACTAATCTAATTAATTAATAATAAACTATTAACTAAACAATGGATTAAATAATATATTATATAATAAATCGTATCACATACAAGTTTGATAACTTTTATTGGTTTTTAAACTTATCCCATTATGAATGGTTGTTAAATCATAAATCGAATCGAAAATCGATTTGTCAAAAATTCAAATCGTAAATCGAATAGAATTGTAAATCGTAAGATTTGTAATTCTTTCAAAATAATATAGATAATTATTATATATAAATATTTTAAAGAAATTATATTGTGTTATCACATCCTTGTGTGGGGCCACAAGATTTTTAACGAGGCCCCTTGTACTTTCTCAGGTATATAATGGAACAAAAAAAAAGTATTATAAAAAAATCTATATGTCTTTTAAAATTTGTAAAGTCAAACTATAAAAGTTGTATCTTGAAGAATATAAAAAATCGATTGAATTAAGTATAAATAAATAAATTACGTAATAGAAGCTCGGTTATGCTATCGTAATCGGTGGTGTGTGTGACAAATTCGAGTAAAAATACAAATGTGACTTGAGAAATAATTAAAATAAAATAATATTTATTTAATAAAAATAGAATTTAGCTCATTCCAATTGATTCTCCTACTTTATAGTGCAACAATAGATGAGGAATAAAAGCAAAAGTAATACTATATTGTGATTTTCTTTTTGTATATACTTGATTTAATAGTATTTCACGGGGATAAAGTGTTGACAATAACGTAATAATCACATTAATTATTTCTAATGTGTTTTCAAACTTTTCTTAAATTGTAAACATCGTAAATCGTAAGAATCGAATTGTATATCGTAAGATTTTATCATTTTTTTGACATTCAAGATTTGATTTAAGATTTGAATCAATTGGGTATGGATCGAATCGAATCGTAAGATTTGAATCGTAAATCGTAACATTTTAATAACCATGCCATTATGATTGATAGGATACTCGTGTTTTGAGCGTTGTAGTCAATATTGCGAGACGGTACGATTATATAAAAAATAATATATTCCGGAATATGTATCGGTTTTCTTTAAACATTGGTAAATATTTATCATATCTATTTTGGTGGTGATTTGTGCAATTTTCAGCACATATTGGGGTGATTTTATGCAATTTTCAGCATGTTTGGGGTGATTTTGTGGGATTACAGCACATTTGGGATTATTTGTGTGATTTCCAACACATTATAGGTGATTTTCGATTATCAGTAAAATAAATTTATAACAATTATGTTTTTTTTTTCCTGTAATTAAGGCAAAGACAAAATAAATTGTTTTAGATAAATATTATTCTTCTCCCAATTAAAAAACGAAAAAAAGTAATTAAAAAAATAAAAACAATAAAAACCAACAAATTTGTTCAACATTACATAATTGCAAGGCATTTCACTAGCAAACCAACACTAGCATTTCTAACCATTAACTATGACTCTTCTTTCCTTTTTATTAAGGTTTAATAATTTAATGTTGAAACTGGCATTTAGAACTATTTTGATTCTTGAATGACAATTTGATTAAAAATATAAAATTTAACTATATTTTTATTATACAAATATATATTTTGTACTATTTCCAGTATTGCGTCAAATATCGTACGTTACAATACGATAAACGATACGATACAATATGTATAGAAAAATAGCATATTTTGTATTTCGATTTGATAACATTGGTTTTGAAATTTCTAAATCATTTTAATGCATTATTAACTTATTTTATAAAAAATAGATATTACAATTCCATATTACCAACATAAGTATAGTGGACATCATAAACAAGCTCTCATTTATTTTATATATTATCGAGAAATTTAATTAATTAAAAAGAAGTTGTAACTAACAAACATGAAAGCGGTCTATCATGTGTTATTTTGGGATGGTTGCAATTATGTTATTTTATTTTTACTATATATTTGGATATAATGTTTTGCTGGTGGAGTCAGAAATTTGAATGAGGCTGGCCTTAATAGGGTGTTTGGCTAATTGTTTGGGCTAAATACCTAACACGCAAGTGCACATATCGCAAACAAGTAGTAAAAGTGGACTCGTGAGAGTCGGATGTCGATCCCACAGGGAATACTCAAATTATCTAATCCTAAGTACCAAATTCTAACAATTATGATTTTTATCCAGCCTACGCAAGGTTGTCAAATTCAATCAACTAAATAATTAATCTAATTATGAAAGCAAATAAACAAGAGAGAATATCAATATAAAAAAAGGATCTAGGATTTTATCTTCCCCCTATGCGATAATAAAATACCCAATTAAACCTCTATCATGCAAGTTACGATTCCTGATTATTAACCCGAGACACCCAATTACTCATAACCCGCTGTCGCGTGTATTATGAGTCTACTATTCATAAACGATTCACTATATGTCTATGCAAACCAATTATGAATAAAGCATTAACTAACAAGTCTCGTAAACGGCTGCCTAAGGTATTATCTATATGTCTACGATAATCCATGCAATTAACACACTCATCCGGTGAAAACTACTCGAAGGCTCTTCTATCCATGTTCTAATTATTAAAACGATCTATCAATCAATTCTAACAAAAACACATAGCACATAAATTAGCTAGGTTCATGCGCTAAATAAAATCAAAATAGAAGAAATAATCACGGAATTTAAACTTGCATAATATTAGAAAATAGGGTTGAATCACCACATAGGGTTCAAATAAAATCCTAGATTAAAAACTTAGCTACTCATGTTCTCTACGAAAAGCATAATAAAAATATGAAAATTCATAAAAGTAGAAAAATAAAAGTAAAGGGAGAACTATAATGAAGATTCGTCAAGTCTTTGTCTTCGTTGCTCCGCTTTCTTGCTCCTAGAATACGTGTCAAAAGATGAGATCCACAATTGTGTGCTTGGCTTGGCCTTATATAGGGTGTAAATAGATAGGAAGGCGGTTTCCTTGTGTAATTAAACTTCCTTCACTGCGCCTCCTCGTGATCTCGGACGGCCGTGCCAGATTTTGTGCTGAAACTCGGACGGCCGTCCGGGCTTCAAATCTTCGAAGTTTTGATTTTTTTACTTTTGGCCCACTTTTTCTCCGAAATTGCAGTTTTTACCCCATAAGTTTCCAATTCTTCAATTTGTATCTAAAATACAAATAATCAACATTTTAAGCACCAATTATCATTAAAACACACTAAGAGCTCCAATTAAAAGGTACGATTAAGTTTAAAAATATACACTTAACACACCTCCAAACTTGAACTTTTGCTTGTCCTCAAGTAAAATCAATTTATAAGCAAAAACTCAACTACCGCATCTCATTACATAGATTTTAATGACCAACTTCATGTTTTCAGAACTTGCAATTATAATGAAAATTCTTAGGCATTCGCAAGCTCAATATTCAACAGCACTTAGTCACTCACCATTACCAAAAACCACCAATCATACAATTGCTTCAAGTATCCAATATTTGCAAATTAAAGATAGAAAGAATTTATACTTACATGCATATATTTGACTCCAAATACTCACCAAATTATTCTACTCAACTAATATTGAACATTAAGCTATTGGGATCATTGGGACTTTGTGGCTTTCAATCGTTAGGCTCTTTGGTTCGAGGTAGGAAATATGGGTGTATGTGGTTATTCTTCTTGAATTGAGGTGATTACGCCAAAAATTTAAAGATAGGCGTTTGAAACAATCAATTCACCTCTAAGGACTTTTAATAAGCTCGATTCTTAATAGTTCAAAAGTCTCCACTTTTTCTCTTAAGACAATGAATCGAGCTTCCAAAAACAATTCAACAACTAGTCCTTACTTCTCCCTTCTAGTCTCTTCTTCTTCTTCTTTTTCCTTTTTTTTTTTACGAAGGACTTTTTATAAAAAAAAATACGACCGAATTCCAAGGGTTAATTTTTCAAGAATCTCCATCTATTCTACCTTATACACATTGGCTAAAAGAAAGAACACCTTTTCACTGAGGCTCAAATAAAGGTTCTAAGGGTAATTTCGATAAAAAGGTGGGCTTGAAAGGCTCAAACGGTTCAAAGAAGGCCCAAATCATATCCCAAATCACTCACTACCCAATACTTCGTATCATAAATGTCCTAAGGTGAGTTTTAAAATCGAACAAAGCATGATTTAGCACAAATAAATTCCAAATTTAAAATACAAAACATTCAACCAAAGCAATGCACAAGGTGTGATTCCTAGCAATAACTCGCTTCTACGTTCCGTTGAATCAAAAGCTAAACAAATATATAATCCTTATCAAAACAAAACAAGTAATCTCATCATCAAACATTGATCATCTCTCATCATCATAATTCATCGATGCATCGACCCAAGCAAAAATTTCCTTTTTTTTTTTTTTTAACAAATAATAAAAAGACAACTAAAACAAAACCTAAAACATGCAAACTAACAATCAATTAAAGCACAATTAAAACACACATAAAAGAAAACAAATAATTCACCACCCCCAAACTTAAAATTCACATTGCCCTCAATGTGATTCGCACGAAGTTCAAGGATAGAAAACACCTGATTAAGTGTCTGGACCATCAACGGGTTGCTCACCACCTCCGCCATTCTCATGAGCATCACCATCCTCCTCATCCTCCAATATCTCGGGTACCGGCTCAAGAATCGGTGCGGGAAACGGGTCCGGTTCGGCGCACTCGGGGGTACCGCACGCTAAATGGCGCACAATAATCTTCCCCGACCACCGTTGCAGGGATTCGATTGTGCTAAATTTGTGCTCCACCGTGGCTTACCGTTTTCGAGTAATAACCAACTCCCGCTCCATTCGCCTTTGAAAACGGCTGTCCGAACTTGTGCTTGGACCCTCGGGTGGAGCGATTTGTTGGCCATCTGTAGAGATGATGAAACACATAATGAAGAAGATGAATTGTGTCTTGTATTTCATCAATGAGTGCTTGTACATTTATATACACACAAGAGAGAAACAATAAAAGGAAGAAACTAATTACACCTAATCAAATCCCTAATCAAATCACTAATTAAGACTTGATTGAATCTAATCAAATCACCATTTAAGACTTGACTGAATCTAATCAAATCACCTAATTAAGGCTAAACTAAATAAAAAATGAATATATATTATATTCCTCTAACACCCCTCGTCAAGTTGGAAGTGGTATTGATATATCAAAAACACCCAACTTGCGAATTAATCGTCGATAAGCTTCACCGCCAAGTAGTTTCGTAAAAATATCTGCCAGTTGATCACTCGAACGTAGGTATGAGGGAGCAATGAGACCTGCTTGGATTTTTTCTGGAACAGAATGACAATCAATCTCAATGTGCTTGGTGCGTTCATGAAAGACAGGATTTTCTGCAATGTGTATAGCAGCTTGGCTATCACAATGAATTGGAATTGGTTGAGAGTGGTTGAAACCAAGATCCGTTATAACATATTTTAACCATTGTAACTCACACGTAAGTGCAGCGAGGGAACGATATTCGGCTTCTGCAGAAGAACGAGAAACAGTTGGTTGTTTCTTAGTTTTCCAAGAAATAGGACTAGAACCTAACATGGTGAAATAACCAGTGGTAGACCGACGAGTGGTAGGACAACCAGCCTGTTGGGTTTCGGGCACGTGTACGCAGCGGAAAACAAAAATTTAATGCGATTTAAACGAATTTAAAGCACACAAGCACATGCCCGACAAATTAAAATCAATTAATTGCTTACCTTTGCGTTTCCAGCGAAATTAAAAACAACATACATGCTAAAATGTTTAATCGAATTTAAACCAATTAACATGCTTGCGTTTAAACCAACTAACATGCTTGCAACGATTAAAACGATTACACATAATCACATAAAATCATACGAAAGCAAACATGAATATTTAGTTTAAACGTAAACGAATCGAAATAAGGGATTCGTGTGTTTACCTCTTGAAGCGTGAGGTAGGAGCGCTAAGCAAGTCGAGATTGCTACGGAAACCAATCCGTTCAATCGGGGCAGCAGCGGTGCAGCGGCAGGACGGGCCGTGGCGGCGCGTGTAACTCACGCGCGGTCTTCGGGGCGGCGCGTGGGTCGCGTGCGTCGTCGGCTTGAGGGCTGCTCCTCGATTCTTCGATCTTCCTCCTCTCGGATTTCACCTCGTATACTTCGATCTACTAAAACGTGGCACTAGACACGATGTAGTTAGAATAAAACGGAAGAAACGAAAAGAGGAAAAGATTACCGAAAGGGATCGGCCAACGGATGGCCGATTCCGGTGATTCTCCGGCGACGGCGGCGCGGTGGCCGAGGAGAGAGGGCCGAGAGAGAGAGGGTGTGAGCGGCTAGGGTTAGGGTTTGTGTTGTGTGTTTGTGTAAGACCTATAAATCAAGTATTTATATGTCTTGCATAAAACCCTAGCAGGCTTAAGTTGGACCGGGCCCAACAGCTTAAGTCCGTTAGTACTTTTACTTGCTCGTCTCTCTTAATTCAATGACCGAAAAATTGCAACGATTACATTTTCGGAATCATTATAAAGTCCTCGTCATTACGAGTGAAAACTCTCAATTTCCAACTTTCCAAAAGTGGAAACCCTAGTTCAGTGCACTTTCTAAATTAGGAAACTTCCCGATTTAGAAAGTCCACTACAATGTTCTCCTATTCTTTTCCTTTTCTTATTCTCATTCATAATTCCAAATTACGAATGTTGGATCCAATCTTATTGCCTTCCAATCATGCAAAGATAAACTATTTTATCTCTGACCGTTTATTCAAAGATCTCATGTGCACGAGCAGTGTGACCCTCGATGGTTCAGGTGTAAGCTAGCCGTGGGCCCACAACCCTTTGTGGTCAAAACTCGTCCCTTAGAGTTATGATTAAGATGAAGCTCGTTTCACCTTAATCACCCAACGAATCAAGATTGGCGTCTAACAACTATGCGTCATGATTCCCTAGATACAAATGAAGTGCCTGCAAGAACCTTCAGATATAGTTAACGTACAGTACGGTCCCTTCGATTCATATGTCCCGATTGAACTAGAGGCATTGGTTCATCGAGACCTCTTTATTTGTTCAATGACAGTGCGATCGTTCTAAGTATTGTAATCGTCACGTGCATGACTTAGAGAATCGAATTCTCTAATCATCACTTAGTCAGCTCTGGCCAGAGAGTTAGAATGATTACAAACTTTCAGAACACACAGGACATCCAAGACTTTTCTAGCGATCGAATCCCCGACTACAATGCACAGACCTCCCACTAGAATTCGGACTGCACGAACACTGGCCCTTGGGATGGTCCTCGGTGGAACTCAGGGACAGGTCACGATACAGCTGGTCCTCTAGTGAAGTCACGGTGATGTCTAGGTCATAAGGACTAATGGTGTACAACTATACCATAGATATCTCTACTCGATTATTGGGAACCACTTAGAGATTTCTAGGGTGAGGGAGTTCAGTGAACTCTTCAACTTACGAGCACCCACTTATGCATGCCGATATCACAATACCGTTTACTGATGAGATGCAGTACACATACACTAAGTGCTAGTCTTAATGGGAAAGGCCGATATCCTCATTAGTGGCGTAACCCTTCGACTAGGAACACGTTTAACAGTTATAATACTTGAGTAAATATCTCACGATCCTAACGATCAATTACTAGTACTTGTAATAACTGTAAGGACTATATCTATGCTTGTTACAAAGGGACAAAGATATAGAATGCCAAGGTGTTTTATCATTAATACGAATAAAGGTTCGTTTATTACAATAATAAATACGAAAGACCACAGCCACATGTTGGCTTGTTGGTCACCTACTCTAACACAGCCCAATCATGGTCGGCATATCCTATTAGAGTGAGAGAACTAGATGCAGAAAGGAATAAACCTTTACCAACAGTACCTTTAAGATAACAAAGGATTCGATTGGCAGCATCAAGATGAGTAGAATGCAGATTTTGCATGAATTGACTAAGTGTATTTACCGAATATTGAATGTCAGGTCGTGTTACAGTGAGATATAGCAGACGCCCTATGAGACGTTGATAGATTGATGGATCGGGAAGAGGAGTCCCATCATGTGGACGTAAACGAAGATGTGGTTCCATTGGAAAATCAAACGGACGAGAACCAAGCATCCCGGAATCAGATAAGATGTCTAGAGTATACTTGCGTTGACATAAAAAAATGCCTTGTTTAGAACGAGATACTTCAATACCCAAAAAGTATCAAAGATTACCAAGATCTTTTATGGAAAAAGAATTGGCAATAAATTTTTTGATATCAAAAATAGCATCATCATTATTTCCTGTAATGATAATATCATCAACGTAGACGAGTATAAAAATGGATGTCTTATTACGAATATATGTAAAAAGACTGTAGTCTGAAATTGATTGACGAAAGCCTCGACTAATAAGAGTGGTTGAGAATTTGGAGAACCATTGACGAGATGCTTGTTTAAGACCATAGATTGATTTATTTAATTTACATACACGAGTCTCCCCTTTGTGAGAGAAGCCAGGGAGAAGTTTCATATAGACTTCTTCATTAAGATCTCCTTGAAGAAATGCATTGTTAACATCAAGTTGGTGGATGGACCAACTTTTAATGGAAACAGTTGAGAGTAGGAGACGTACAGTAACTAGTTTTGCCACAGGTGCGAAGGTATCATGATAATCAATTCCTTCAATTTGAGTGTAACCTTTGGCAACTAGACGAGCTTTATATCGATCAATTGAACCATCTGACCGATATTTAATTTTGAAGACCCATTTACAACCAATGGG